>JAQIWI010000455.1:0-31669 GCA_034698825.1 Deuterosminthurus bicinctus | reverse complement strand
TTAGTCAGCTGCGTACTTTGCCCACAGCCTCGTATCAGTTCTCGTATTACACAAGAAAAAACTTACAGAGGGAATCAAAAACATGGTTAGCATCTCTGTAAAAATCCTTTGCTTCACTCAATATAAGGTCTTGATCTCAATCAGTCAAGTGTACATTAACAAGAAAGTTCACAATAACTGCGTCAACAATCGAAAAAAATACGATGACAACACTACCTTATGGCAGCATTAATCCCCCTACTAGCTACGACAATCTCAAGTCATCTCACAGATTCCCTATTCAGTTTCAAGCAACTATAGCGTGTCACGCAAGACCGAGAGTACCTTTTCTTTGCTCTCAATCACAGCACTCACATTGCATTGTTGGACCCTTGAAGAATCTAAGCATGTGCCTGATTTGGTTATTACAACGGGGCCTGCTAAACTGAAATCGAGTTCGATGAGGTAAATCAAATCTAACATCTATACAACGCGGCTAAACGCATGAAATTGGTACCAGACAACATAAATGGTCACAAAGACAATTGATAGAAAATTGACAGCACTCAAAAGTGTAGCTCTGAACTTAAATAATCAAGCCAAATGGCAAGTTCAACTATAAATGTTTTTCTTGAACTTCCCAAGAAACATGTGTCATCATCCCCTCTTGATCTTCTTTCACTTGCTTCAATAATAATTCCCTTTTGGCAGTTGATCGCTATCGTTAGCTGTCACAGTAGTCCTGCACATCAAGTGCCAATGATAGAAATGGATGTGTGTAGACGTGCAGTGAAAGACCTTAAAGGAAAACGACAGGCTCGTTGACATGTCTCATTGGTTGATTACCAACCGATCGAGTCAGCAGGGACATACGGAGCACTAGCAATGTGACAAACTCTCGGTAAATCCACAGCTGTACATGTAAGCGCACAGGGAGTGAGTGAAAAGGAATATAGTAAGACGACAGGAGCAAGAACCATCTGGTCCTCATTTATCATGTCCAACATTGAGAATAAAATAACAAGAAGGGGATGATGACAACATAACCAACCAGTCATCAAATTAACCCAGCTTACCAAATCGCATTATCCTGCTTCAACCATTCACCACAGTCATATTTTACCCCCACAGGCAAACACAAACACATACACACACACAAGAGACACATTCAAATATAGATTACACACAGGAGGAATGCAAGAAGAGCCATCATCATCATTGCCATCACCGCCAGGATGACGTTAGACAAATTCATTTTAATGGCTGCATTAAATCAAAGCCTAAATCCAGTCCATTCACATTCACACACTCACTCTGTCAGCAGCGGCTCAAGATAGGAAAAAGAGATACGAGAGGATCTTGAACACATGCTTTTTCCCAATCAACTTGCTCTCTCTCATGTGGGAAGGAAAGCCATGGTGTGAACCAATGAGGAATCCATTGAAATTACGACTTGTTTTCCCTCGGAGAAACATGAACGATAAATATAAACTGGAGCTTGGAAAACTCAGCTTCTTCCCGCAAATAATGGCCTTCCTCTCCAACAGGAGAAATGTACCTCAAAGGATCAATTCATCATCGAGTTAATTCAATAAAAAATCACTCTCTCTGTCTTTGACCGAGACCGAGACCCATTCACTGCTAGCACCAGCTGGATCGCCAGCTTTCTGTATGAACTCGTCTTCCACATGCCATCATGTTGGCCAAGAGGTCCTGAACATGACAAGCGCAGATATGTCCTTCCATTGTCATTAAATTTGATATCCTCCTTACCACTTCTGCCGCTATCACCCATGTATTTGGTCACGACATTAGCCTGTAAAGGGCATTTTCTTTATGACACGTCCGCCATTTTTCAATGCAGAGTTATGATCCTCCTCCTTCCCATACATCTCAATGTTGTTTACATGTTGAGATAAAAACGCTTGACCTATCATCCCTCACACATGGCTAATTCAACGCAGAATCCAAGTCGTTGCTAGAGGAATGGCAAAAATTATGGTTATTATCAAGTACACACACATATTCACGGATACTTGAAATTTTTATGGCTGTCTACCAGTCAAGTCTGTGTTGAGGCGGTGTTGTGTGTGTTCGAATGTGTGAATATAAGGACTGTTATGATTAAGATCATTATTACTGGATGAAATCGTGGGTCTGGGGACATAAAAGTGTTGGATATAGCCATTATATTCAGGAGAACGTATGTAGGTAATGGTGCGAAGTATTATTTCTTGGTCAGAGGAAGAGTATATTTTATGAAAGTCAATATGTATCTAGCCCTCAGTGATTACTTGATGGTTGGAAAATTCTATAAAAGAAGAATTTATACCCTTGCTTATTAACATTTTTCATCCTACTATCTCGGTGCAAGAAGATTGTGCATGCCAACTGGCCAAGGGCCATGTCAACTTTAACAACATATTATACTACTATGTGCCATCATCATAAAAGTGAGTATGGCGCTTTGCTGGACGCCGATGTTTTTCCTCTCCTTTTTTTCTCATCATAACTTCTCCATACAATAATAATATCTTCCCTCCCACTTTTTATTCTGCTCACTACTCCTTGATAAGTTGCGCAGGTTATCAATTCCTTTGTTTTCCCCCATACAAGCTGAGTGATGAGCATGATGACGACAAGTAACTCAACGTGGGTGGTTCCATCTAAAAATTATGTGTATGCATGTAAGTTTACCTCATTTGGAAAACCCTTTCGTGTTTCCAGCCTCGTCACGTCATTAATAATAAGCAGAGCTGTCGAAAAGGTCTACGCTACGTGAGTTTTGGCGTCAAGGTGAAATTCACCGGTACTTAATATACCATGTGACATTCCACTTGATAATCTCAAACATACGCAGTGAGCCACAAGTTACAACTTGATGCTTTGCATGAGGTTCTGTTGTGTTAGAAATTTTATACAACTATTTACAAACTAGTTGAAGGATTTCGGGCAATTTTGATAAGAATTCCACAAACGGCTCGACATGCAAAAATTGAAGATCACCTTCCCTCACGCGGCCATCCATTTTAACCACTCACACACACGAGAGCATTATTGTTCATTGAAATAGGACGGAAGATGCACGGAGGAGTTCGGTGATGAATTGCTTTAATAAATTATGATGAAAAGCACAGCAGGTTTGGAAAGGGAGCATGCTATTATGAACTTCTATTAGTGTGCCTTGTGTACCAAACCATACATAATTTTAAAATGGCTCACACACTGTTTGCCCGACACTTATGCAATGTGTATGCGTGTGTAAAAACTGAGGAGATCAATCAAGCCCAGCCACCCATGGCTTAGAGTGGCACCTTCAGAGGTAATGTAATAACATTAATGTAACAACCTGTCAGCCTCTATGATTTATTCATTTTTTTCTTATTTATGTCCCTAACACTTCCACATGCAAATATGTACATATACAACGCATGCATTGAATAGCTTCACTTCGGAGTGTATTAATGAGCCATTCAGTAAGTGTTGCCTAAGCATTAACACGAAAATTCACACATTGATCATCTCTAGAACTATGAAAAGCATAACAAGAATCACTGAGTGCAAATTGTAGCCTTTGAAGCTGACAAATCCTAGAGTTTCCTACAGGTGCTCGGTTCAAATTAACCCAAATAAATGCTGCGGAAAACCGCGGATGGACTTGAAACTATTTCAGTGGGAATAGAATGAAAAGGGAGGCAGGGGACGGGTGGTTTAGATGACAGCGGTCGTTGTGGTGTGATACCCTCATAAGTTGAGAGGAATTTGATAGAATTAATGGATTAGAGCTGGACTCACAGTTGTAGGCAGAGGCGTTAAATACTCCGGCCGCAAATACTGATTACTACTCGACGTCAACATGGTGTTTCACTAGAGAAGCGTGAGAGTTCCACTGACACAGAGCTAATTAGCACTATTTGTTACTTCCACGATTGATTTATGAACTTAATCAATTTTCTCTCTCACACACTATAGCTCCTTCCTCTTACACTGCTCCAATGGGCATTAATTCACTTCATCTTTCCACTTGCCGATATGAAGGACCCGCAATCCTTTGAGTGTACTTTCCCTCTTGGATTTCTATCACTTAAAATATTTTTTCTCTTCCTTTTGCACAGCTACAGCTTCTCAGCACATGACTTTTTCACGAGTATTTTTTCCACTAAATCACCATGTATTGTTGCTCTTAATATTCCACGTCATATGCTCGTATCTGGCTGCTTTCTGTTTAACAATAAGCAGGCCATCACTCTCCAATTCTATTAGGATTCTTGGAACTTTTACTATGTCATACACAGAGACAAAGATTCAAGCGGCCGTGGCACTGTTCTCGGTGAAAGCTCGACCAGAACTGAAACAAGTTGGGAGAGTGCATGACTATGAGATGATCATCCTTCTTCCCTTCCTTGCGCTCCTGGTCTCTTCCACTCTTCCCCCATGGCTTCTCTCAGTTTGCGTTGAGCAGGGCTCGTGCTGGCGGATAGCTTTTGGCTTGATGTGTCTGAGTGCGTTTACAAACTACTACAGAGAGATTGTGTGTTAGCGTATGTATTGAAGGCGTCGTTGTGAGTGGCAAGGTTGAGCGCCTGGGAGTAAAGTTTGCTCAAGCTTGACTTAGAGTGGGTGAGCATTACAGAGGACGGTGCCATAAGCTCTCTTTATTTTCCCCACTACTAGCCCTTTCCGACTGCGGTTTCACTTTTGGACTCACACTCCACCCGATTTCTTCACATAAGAGGAGAGAGAAGAGGAATCGGAACGATGGAGCGCCACAGAGTGGCTTATACCTATTACCGCTGTGCACACATACACAGACGTAACACAAAGCCATTACTACTACACAAGTGTGAGGATGTTTGCGGATCAAGGACGGAAATTTTGTACACAAACGCTATTGCCATTTTCATGGTGGGAAATTTTTATGGTCAAGCATGGTAGAAAGTGAATGACACAAGTGGTAATCCCCCCAATAACGTTATGGCAGGTTAACAGGAAGTGGAGAGTAGGTGGTAAAATAAATATTTGTGACCAATTGGTGCACATATCAGAGCCCATGTTGTATTTGGTTTGTTGGCATTAAACGTCTATTCCATCGTGTTATTTTGTGACAAGGGCAGCAGCCTATTTCCGCCGGGAGCAATCGACATACGACTAAACGTTCCTTTACTTTGACCCGATTTTATCATGAGCTTGTCTGAGATCATTACTAATATGAAGGGGAAAGAATTGGTCGAATTTGTCGTATAATTCTTCAAAACTGAGCTATTAGTTATATATTGTTTATGACATTCCCCATGTGCTCCTATTTGCCACTACATGTTCGTCCTAATATCCACCTCTTAATATTTCCTGTCTTGAATTTAAGAGCTTACGAGAGTTGAATATCGTGGGTTGTATGTACTATACGCTCGATCTCATCATTTTCCTCCATCAACCCAAGAATTTACAACGCTCATTTATTGACTATTTTTTTCTTTTTAGTTCGCAAACTAAAAACAAACTTATGACGGCTGCGAAATTATTGCAAAGTTTCCTTCAATGTGGGCGGGAGCGGCATAAATTATGAAAGAGGATGCTCTTGTCATCATCCGTCTCATCATTCAGTTGTTCATATAAATTCCAAGGAGGTAGCGACGTGAGTTTTTGAATACGACGCAACTATGCTATACATAACATGATCTTGTGTACACATGTAACGTATACGGTCTTCAGTATGGGTCCACAAATTGTGACAAATGTATGCGCGCATGTTTACATCCCTTTGCATGTGGATGGAGAGATAGGGAATTGGACAAGAAAAAGCAATCGTCGGATGGATGTGAAATGATTGAAAGTTTGAAGAAGGAGGACAGAGTGTATTATGATTCAAAGGTAGACATAAGACTCAGTCAGTCGTACGCACTCACTACCTCCATCGTAGTTTGTACACTTGAGGCCTCTTTTCTATAAGTATATTTATATATGTATCATACTCTTCCTTATTGAAATTCTCCGAACAAACTTTACGACGACAAAGTTGACAAGTTCATGAAAAGCGTTTCTGGTTTCGATGTGAAAGAAGAGAAGAAGGTTGGTCCATGATCGGAACAGAGTATAGAGGAGCAACAAACCTTGGTGGATAGTGGTGGTGAATTTGTCTTGAGAAAAGAAAGGAATAATTGTGAAAGTCATCCACTTGGTTCTTCTGGCTGAATACAGCCGTCCTTTTTTACCCCTTTTGTGTAGTTCTGCTCACTGTAAACTGATGCTGTGCTGGATGTCCGACGCAGGATTTTCAAGTGCAGTTAGATTTGATAATTGCTTGCACATGATAATGAAGGTGATGATGGTATTCTGTATTTGATGTGCCCAAAGAAAACGGCACATCAATATTATTTAAAATTGCACGGGCGTTGGAAAAGAGCAATACGCGGTTGTTACTATGGGCACTGTGCATGTGACAGCAAAACGAACATAATTACGTTTGCCTAATGGATCCAATAAATAAAGGGGAACTGAGTGAAACCAGGGAGAATTCTTGAAAAATGCTGACAGGTGAAGATAAATGATATTAGAATTGGAATGTAAATCCCTTTATGATACTTGTAGAATAAAAAGGAGCAAAAGTCAAGAAGACTAAGAATAATGTGGTACAGAGGTCTCAAGTATGCACGCATACAAAATGTAAGGACAGGCGGAGGATTCACGTTCAACTACTACCACTAGCTTATCCATCTTTCGTGTAAAGAAGTAATAAATTGGAATCGAAATAGACCAAGACAACTCAAGTTGTGACGATATATTTCCCAGCGTCTCCAATCCGGCGCCGTACGTACACAATTCCTCCTACTTTGCACACATACACACACGGAGTCAATATTTATAACATGTCGTCTATCCCTTAGTAGCTTCCTTCTACTTGTTCTCTTCTCCCTTGCCACTCTAAAATGTATCGCTCACTCAGTCACTACTTGTGTAATTTTTTTTTCAATCTCGCCTCGTGCTTCCCCCACAAGCGCACACACAAGCACATCATGTAACTGTGTACACACATTCCAACGTGTATTTTAGTGGGGAAACTTCTCATCTCTTTGCACATCCATAAGCACAGTCCCTCTTACTTAGTTTCTGTTAAATTGACTCAACTCACATTTTGCATGTCAGTCAGTCTGCCGGAACAGCCATGGAAAATGTAATAAACGATGTGTAGCTTAAAAGCAGCACATCACACACACACACACACACACACACACACACACACCAGTATAATCTAATAATATCAATCTCATAAGCATAAGACTTTCCTTTCCTCCAGAGTGAATGAAGGCACGAACGCGGAACGTCTATCTCGCTCAACACGATTGCCATTAGCACACACACGTATACACACCCTGCACACATTATTTTTGTACGCACTTATCCCCCAAACATTATTTTCATGTGTACACACATGGTAATTACACCAGAGGCTATGTATGTGCTCAGTAGACTAATCCTTATACCCAAAAGGTCCTTCAAGATGCTGTTATATTTTGATTGAATTAAGTAACACATTTCCTCCCACGATGGCCATAAGATATATGTATCGTGCAAGATTACATTTAAGGCGGATGGCGGGGATGAGTTCACTTTATAGTTTTGATTCTCCTCTGTCTGATTAGCTCATTGAATTGTGTGGCAAGAGGAGAGGCACGAGAAGAGAGACAAACGAGGAGCAAATATGTTCCGAAGCTCATCAATCTATCCATTGGCTTTTTATTTATTTACATTTTCCTCTCCTCATTTCACGGGACATGGCACATGTGTATGTTTGGGCTCATGATAGATAGTTACAAAGCATGTGTCTTTCAGTTTATTTGCATGAATACATAAAGTATCCAGCCACCACAACCACCAGTTCATTACCATTAGTAGTAGGCGTATTAAATTGTAACGTAGGCATGGCGTTCTAACTCACATTAATTTTAATTCTTAAGTGCGATTGCCTTTTGTAGAAACAGTCACTTGGAAATCCCACATAGGCTTCCCTACTACCAACCACATCATACTGATTATCTGACAAGGGAGCGAAAGAAAAATTGGACTTTTTTGTTGTAAAATCATAATAAAAGTAATAACTATTCCTGCATGCTTATCTTTCAATTCTTTTCCCTACATCATGAGAACGTCTTGGCGGGATTGTGCATAATATCAAACCTACTCAACTCTGGAAATCGGCTGGAAATTCATGACTTCATAATACCCCGTTCTACTTTCCCTTTGCTTTTACTGGCTGCTAGGGTAACTGCTGACCCATTCTAAATTATTATGATGGGGGTTGCATATTTCCAGGTGTTGACTTACATCGTGCACAGAAGCTTTTCCAAGTTTCTCGCTACTGTTGCATCTCGTAACCCTTTAAAATTCATTGTAATTATACAGATGGAGGAAGGAAAACATGCAAACAAGTGCGAGCACTCCTAAGAAGGCAGAGTAAAGAGAAAAGTGGCTTTATATGAGACTATTGCATGCATGATTAACCGCCTTATTACGTGTTCAGGGAAAACAATGTGTGTAATAAAATTTGCGATAGGCTTGCATGCAACAGCGCCATAATATAATGAAAAAAGGACATGCCTTGGCGCAACCAGTAGTGCAAATAATGTCATGTGTGACACAGAACGTATTATTATTAGCCATTATTAGATATTTACACGCTGTCAACTTTCTTTCTCTCTCTCTCTCCTTCCACTCACCCAGCAACAAAATCACGGCAAATCATTCCTCTTTGAATTTCAAATTCCTCATCAAGATAATAGCTAATCCTATGTTGAATTCTTTTGAGTTTGTTTCCATCGTCAGTAATAATTTCTACGGAATGCCCAGTTACCCACCAACTAATTATATGCCTCGTGTGTCCTGCTCACATGAATTGTGAAACGAGAGAAGGATTGGATTTTGTAATAAAAGCAACACTACTACTGCTGTGACTGATCCCATTTTCTCGAATACCCCGTCATTATGTGCGAGGAGAACATGAAAGGGCTAATTTTTACTCGGAACTGACTCGGGGAAAACAAGGGCAAGTGGATTGAAATTATGGTTATTACAAAAATCATATGATGGTAGGCATAGGCAGTATGGCAAAGTAAATATCCTGTTCTGCCCGACTTGGCATGGCGTATGTTCAGCATTACTTACTTGCTTACTACTGGAGTGTCACCATTTGTAGCTCAAAAGGTTGACTAGAGTATAATGGAAGCATGACAATTTGAAGCTATAAATTGGCTGCTGTATGTGAGTGGTTGAAGATTAGTGGCAAAGACATATTGCCAAGCATGTAGCAGAGCATGGGATGACATTTGCCATGCTACGAAACTGAAAGGGAAAATACGCGGGAGGAAAACATATTCTCTCCTGTCGTCGCTATTGCCACTTCGCCTCTCGAATAACTTCCTGTTTGTGTGCGTTGAGACGTCGTCAGAAATCACGCCAGTTCAAATTGGTCTCACAGTGACGACGACACGGATGGATTTAAAGGAATAGAATTAGTATTATTACTGCGGAAATTGAGAAAAGAGTTGTTGGTGAGGAGTTACGACTGTTTCTGCCACCGGTGTCGCTGCTGCTGCTGCATGACTGGGTGGCGTTTTGGCGAAACGGAAAACCTAACTGAGGAAAAGCTAATGGCTGGCAAAAAGATTAGTTGAGTGGAGTGGAGAGTGTTAGTGTGGCAGTTGAGCACACGAGCCGCCTCTCATTTATCACTTGGTGTCACTGATGCCAATCACTCTTGATTTATGGTCTCCTTCGTCGTTCCAGTCTTTTCTCCTCCTCCGTCTAAATCCGAACACTAACTCTCTCACTCCCGGCATACACACATGCTTATGGGACTTTACGTGTGTATTACATAGACAATGTCAGTCGTAGTACACACACGTACATGTACTGACACGTTATAAAGTCTACAACAATATCAACTCCCGTCACACATCCTCCTAAATACATCCATGGGTAGAGAGTATATCTACCACAAATTTTCCCCTATGTTGCTCCTTTGGTATATACGAATCTGTTATAGTTATGCCCCCGTGTCATACTTGCTACACTTTGCAGAAATTGCGCACTCTTATCGGAAGTTACACACACACACAAACACACAAGCACAAAGTACCTGATTCTTTCTCCGTTCTTTGAAGTCATCTTTCAGATTGCCACACAGAAGAAAAGGCACGCACTCCTGAAGCTTTCACCTCATCCCGTTCACACTACTTCCTTCCTTATTTCTGTCACTCTGTACCACATGTCAGAAATCCCATTATTTGTAGCTGCTATAGTATACGATGGCAACTTGCGCAATAAACTGGAAGCCACAAGCAATTTTACGGCGATAATAAGTAAGTAAAGAGTATAGGATGTTGGCGCCTAATGAGAGGGCGCCATCACTCATTTGTTTATCTCTAATGCGAAGGGTCTCTGGTTTTTTATTTTCTCAATGTTCTCAACTCTCTTCAAGTTCCATGTTAATTATTGACAGTGGCCTCGTTTCTGCACGTATAAATATAGCTGCCAACTGTCAGCCCAGTAAGGGCTTCTGTCTCTGTCCGCTTACCCATTCGCTTCCCCATTGTTCATCATTATTGTTAAATAAACCTAGTATTTTAATTGCCACATAACTCTATGGCCGTTAACTTATACCATTGATTCACTCTCCATCATATCTAAGTATTCTCAGTACCAGCTCGACTTTCTCTACATCTCAGAGCCATTAATACCCACGATCCCTACACCTCACACAGGGAGCAATAAATTGGTTAATATTTACCATTCCAATTAAGCACAGTACTTAGGGATTCTTAAGTGGGAGATGTCTCAAGAGAGCCGTTGACTAAGTTGAAACAAAGACAAATGAGAGAATTGTCTATGTATGTGGAGACATTGGACGGGAAGTCGAGATTGTTAACAGATTTGTTTGCTCCCAGGGAATGAATAAATGAAACTTTAGCCATTGGACCAGATTCTACGCCAGTTGACACTGTGATGTGGAGGTTGCACAACTGTGCCAGAGAGTCACTAATGACCGATGTATAGTAGCGGAGACTTGATTTACCATGCCCGTTTGTCTCTGTTTTCCTTTGTGCAGCAAAAGTTTGGGAAGAGCATGTATATGGAGGGATGAGATGTGAATACTATTAAAGGTAACACTGATAGAGAGAAGGTCTAGCTGAGAGTGAAGAGGAAATAGTGGAAAAAGAAGAGAAATTATTTGTTGGAGCGTGATTAGTGAAAGACATATGGAGGCTTGAGCTTTTCTGTTCAGTGGAACTGACTTGTAAATTTTTTTTTCTTCGTCCTTTCGTCCCTCTCGCTCTTCTCTGGATCTTCTCCTGGCCTCAACTGTCTGACTCGTCGATCTGCACGGTTCTTACTTCTCGGAGGTGGCGAAAAATTTACGGGGAACAAGTGTAGTGCATTAGGGTTGACGGGACGAAATGTTTCTCTTGAGCAATTTCGTGCCGAGACCTATTAACTGTCACTTTTTACTTCTACTTCTACGACTGCCAACTCATTCTCATCTTGTCTAATGGAGAAGGAAAGCCAAGTTACATGGACGTCTTTCTATATTCATTTGCTCAAGTAGTTAAGTTGCTCTTGTTCCTCATTTAACCCTCACAGCCCGGTCGGCTCCCAAAAGAGTCATAGTAAAGCTCGAGTCATTCCTGTGCGTCCGTATATCTTTGCAATGCACACAGACTTGTTATATAGACACAGCAAACACTCACATAGTTATAACTTGATACCTTCTTTATTTTGGATCTATGGTGCACTACTGTATACACGTCCACATAAGGTCTTTGCTATTAGCTAAAGGTACACGGGATGTAGCTGTGCGCCGAGTGGCCCGCTCTGGAGTGTCGTTAAGGAGGTTAGTGCGAAGCGGAATTTAAAAATGCATTGAATTTCCCCGTCTTTCAAAGTGTTATTATGACACCATTCCTTCATCTTCCCTCCACTCCAGAGCTCTCTCATGTGTGCACACGGGGGAATCGGCATGTAATGGGTATGGCAAATGTTGTATTCTGAAGAAGAGCAAAAGTAGTAAGGCCTACGGCAAAGTGTGGTAGTATAACGTGCGAAATTTCCTCTCCTCTCGGGTAAATACACTAATCATAAATGCTATATCTTTCATCGTAATTTTCCTACGCAAGTTGACTCAGGGAGGCCGTTAAAGCTCACAGGATTGATGATGTGTCTGTCCTCACTCGGCTCTCATCCTGTAAGTAAGTAAAGGTCGTACGTAGTAATGTGTGTTTGGTCTCGTAAAGTATTAGTTCATCTTGTCTCCCTCTCATTTTCCCCTCTTTTCTGTCACAAGGTCTATTTCCATATATCTTCTGCTATGAGGCCAACTTACTCTCTTTTTATTTTCCCTTAGACTGTACTTAAGGGAATCTTCCTCCTTGTGAAATCCATAAAATGGAACTTTTAATGGTCGAATTACATTCTTATATTCCGTCTTGCTCGCACTTTCCTTCTTCTTCTTCCTTTTCCACTACTAAATTTATAACAAGTCAAGCCTACTCTGAACGAGGAGGCATGAATTACTTTTAATTTGTCTCAACCACGTGGCATTATTGCTATTTTTCTTTCAGCACATAAATTTCCTCTGTAATGTTTCCCTTTATCTTTCTCTATCTTTTAACTCTGCACACACACACACACGCAGAGTGCCGTTCATGACGATAATAGCAGCTCGTAAAACATCTTGCGTGCCAGTGTAAATTATTCTGGTTAATTATTTAATTCCATTGCTCTTAACTCCTCTCTTTCTTCTATCTATATTTCTTACTTTCAGCAGAGATACAAGCATTTCAAAGCTTGTACCTTGGCTACGTTTTTGTTGTATATTGTGCCTGAGATTAAATGAATGCATCCCGATTTCCTGCACGATCATCCTGTCGTGGTTTTCAATTATATTTGCATTCTCACTCATCCACTGTGCAGGATCAAACAGCCCTTTCTTTCAGCTGGGGAAGCCACAGACATTGTCACAATAATTCTTCCTCTTGGACACCTGCCGAGTGACCGACTGATGGAGCTCAGCATCCGTGCATCACCACGATAGGAGGCATGAATTTCCTTTAAAAACTGCACTTGGATGTCCGAGCTTGTACTACACTGAAAGGGTGCCGACGTCTCATAAACTTCATGTGCGATTTTACTAGCGAATCTCTGTGAGTTTGAGTGCATGTATGTGTATTAAGGAGCATAATTATTACAGGTAGCATTTGTGTATAAAGCTTTGCCAGTTAGTAAGTGATGATTAGACGTAGGAATCTGGGTAGAGATCATGGTAGCAACGTGGCTAACCATGGTGAACAAATCGTTCAATTATCCTGACCATTTGTTGGCTGACTTAGCCAGGGAAGCCAAAGTAAACAGAATGAGGACGTACATGAACGTGAAGGAATGCGTGCCAAATTTTCCGTAGGTTCCTTGTTTGAGAGAGAGAGAGAGGAATTATTTGCACTGTGAGTTATAGGATGTGAGGCCGAAACTGAAAAAGTGAGAATATGATGCAACGTAACAAGACATCATGTGAAGGTGAAAACAAGAAATTCACCAGAGAATGGGAACGGCACAGACGTGAATGAAATGATGAATGAATGATGAGCTTATAGTGTAACAAAAGATTTCAGGATAGCTTGTATGAATATTAACTTGTGTGTACTTGACTTGGGCTACCGGCATCTAATCTAAACTAAAAAATCTAGTTTTCTTCTGAAACATGAATTCGACATTCAAATTTACTTCTAGCGACAATCTGGGATATGTTTTCATGTCAGTTGCCAGTATTCTTGGTTTAATGAATTACTCATGTCAATTTTGGTAATTGTTCATGAAACACTTTAAAATGATCCCCAAAGCGTGCGACTTTCTACTAAAAGCAATCTTCAAAATTATGTGCAACTTTACAAGCCGTCACGGTCTCACGTTTAAATATCGACTTCAATTACATACACAGCAGTCGAAGCATTCATACAGAACAGATTTACCAATTGGGTCAGACTGGACCAAGTTAGGATCAAAACCTGTGGCCACATTAAAACCAACCGCTGAGGCCTCATCGAAACCAACCGCTCAGAGCACATTAAAACGGACCGCTGAGGCCACATTAGAACCGAAAGCCGGCGCTGATAAGGCTATTAATAGTACGACTTAAAATAAACATCTTGCCTTCAACTTGGGCCATTCTATGAACTTTGGCCACGTTTTCAACTTACGACTTCAGCCGTCATGATGATTTGGGTCATGTGTACCAGTCGGCTAAACTTACGAGAAATGCTTGTGACGTGACATGTTCGAGAGATACGCCATGGTCAACACCCCACACACGTAAGGGGTGCCTAGTGTGGTAACTTACCATGCACAGTTGGTGCGCATGGTCAATGGTTCTCGAGATATTTAAGAAAAAAAATTCGAAACTAAAAATGCCGTTTTTCATATGGGATTTAACATGTAAAATTTTAAGTGAGTAAGGGGGGACCACGTGAAAATTTCATAATTATAGCAACTTTTGATAAAAAGGTTTTTTGGCCATTCAGAGACTTTTTTGTCAGGTAAAGATCAAATTGGGATTTTCTTATGAGATTCAACATTGGGAAGTGCCAAAGGCAAACGGGGGACTCTTTTGGAGAATTTCTAGTTGGGATGCTCGAAATTCAAAATGGGATTTTTCTTATGGGATTTAACATGTAAAATTTTGAGTGAGTAAGGGTGAGTGAGTGAGTAATTTTTTTGTGAGTAAATTTCATAATTTCAGCAACTTTTGAAAAGAATATATGTTTTGACCATTTTAAGGCTCCTTTTCTTAAACTAAACATCAAGTTGGAGTTTTCTTTATGAGGTTTAACAATGGCAAAAGAAAGATGCAAACGAGATGCTCTTTGGGACATTTTTAGTTGGGGTGCTCGAAATTTAAAATGGGATTCCGTTTTAATTTTACTAATTTATTTAATTTTAATTTGATTACTTCACTTAAATTTTATTTATTTTATTTTAATTTGATAACTTTTTTTATTTGATTTTAATATGATTAATTTATTTAACTATAATTTATTTGATTTTAATTTAAATTAGTTAAATTTTATTAATTTCTTTAACTTTATTGATTTCTTCAATTTTATGAATTTATTTAATTTTATGAATTTATTTAATGTTATGTTTTTTTTCGATTTTATGAATTTATTTTATTATTTTATTCTGTGAATTTATTTAATTTTATAATTTTATTTAATTTTTCGAATTTATGTTATTTTTTGACTTTATTTAGTTTAATGAATTTATTTAATTTTACGAATTTATTGAATTTTATAGTTTTGTTTATTTTTATTAATTTAATTAATTTTTTTGATGCATTCGATTTTATGAAATTATTTTATTTCAATTATTTTTTTTAATTTTATTTTTTTTGAATTTCATTGTAATTAAATTTTATTTAATCGAGAATCGCCGTATCGAAAAAAACGTCAAGGAAAATGGGCAAACCTTGGATCACTTGGAATTCCCCATGATAAATCCTTGAAGAAAAATTCCATTTTTAATTTCGATTACCCCAACTAAAAATGTCCCAAAGAGCATATCGTTAGCCTCTTAATTTTGACATTGTTAAAACTCATAAAGAAAACTCCAATTTGATCTTTAGTTCAAGAAAAGGAGCAGAACATATCCTTTTCAAAAGTTGCTGAAATTATGAAATTTTCACGTGGTCCCCCCTTACTCACTCAAAATTTTACATGTTAAATCCCATAAGAAAAATCCCATTTTGAATTTCGAGCATCCCAACTAGAAATTCTCCAAAAGAGTCCCCCGTTTGCCTTTGGCACTTCCCAATGTTGAATCTCATAAGAAAATCCCAATTTGATCTTTACCTGAAAAAAAAGTCTCTAAATAGCCAAAAAACCTTTTTAACAAAAGTTGCTATAATTATGAAATTTTCACGTGGTCCCCCCTTACTCACTTAAAATTTTACATGTTAAATCCCATAAGAAAAACGGAATTTTAAGTTTCGAAATTTTTTTTCTTAAATATCTCGAGAACCATTGACCATGCGCACCAACTGTGCATGGTAAGTTACAACACTAGGCACCCCCTACGTGTGCATGGTGTTGACCATGGCGTATCTCTCGAACATGTCACAAGCATTTCTCGTTAGTAGGATATTGCGCTCTACCAAGCAAGTAGGCGCCCGCAGGACGCGGGGGCCACTATTAAGAAGAAACGAGAAAGCTCTCATTGCTCTGCATCTGATTATGTTTGCTATGAAGCATCTAAGTAAGCTGCATAAATTACACTGTTTACACATGGCATGTATCTCACCATTAGATTGGATCCCTAAAGGGGTACATGTAGATGAATCGATTTATTTTAATACTAAATATATACAAAGCCATTCCCCCGCAATCTCGGTGAGCATGTATCCAGGCACTGGCTTGCTTTTCATGCTTGTCAATGAGTAAGAAGGTTACGGGTTGTAACGAGATACAAAGTAACAACAACAGTGGCAGTTATAGTAGTTGAAGATGAAAAAAAAGGTGTGTATAGTGGCAGTGCGGGGATGCTGCCGGAGTGAAGTAGCTCATAAATAAGACTGGAGGAGAGACTTTGAGAAGAAGTGTTGTCGAGAGCTCATTAAATTCTTTGGTGGCAGGCAAATATACCGAGAAAGATGAATAATTTATGGACTAAATGCCATCTGGATTTCATCCCTGTATGTTATGACCCCTTCACTGGTGTGCCAACGAGACTCCTCTCACTCCCTTTGCAGCTCATACTTGTGTCAGCATTATTATTTAGGGCTAAAACCTTTAACACACGCAGTCTTTTCCCTTGTCACTTCACTCGGTGCTGGCCTTTTGCTCAAACTACCGTGTCTCTACTCCGTCGCCAGGTGATCTGTATCTGGGAAATTATGAGTTCTTCTCAACTTACAAGCTTATCAGTTCAGTTGCCACATCTCACCGTTAAATCTCTCCACATTGACAGTCATAAATGTATGAGCTTTCATCTATATTATTCATAGGAATTTCTTGCTTTCACCGAGCTTTTAGACCCTCTATTTACTCTCACAGGAGTTTAGCATGAGGTTATCAATGACGTTCCTTCAAGGGTCCCGTTGCATAAGGTGTTTTCCTCCCCGGCCGTTAGAATGCTCTAGCTCCTGCTCCTGTCACCCTTCACACCCGCATTAGTATTCCTAAAAGCACAGAGATTCCAAAAATACTGATGACAATAAAACCAATTGAATCTGGAGGGAAGCACAGCTCGTACTTCCGAAAAAATTAGCTTAGCAGCGTCCAGATTTAAGATTAAGATTCCCCCCCCCCCCAGAAAAGCGAGGTAGTGGCACGTATAAGACTACGTTAGCTATGTAATTTTGATAGTACCCGCTTGTGAGTTACATCGGACGACAGTAGTGAAGGGGTGGGAGTAGATTTTGGCGGCTGCCGTAAAACTGTCACATTCCAAGTTTTATGAAGCATATAATTTTAATGAATGTCGTTAGACTAGGATGTTCTGAAGAATAAATTGAAATGCGTCGTCATAAGCCGTAAATCTGTGTTATATACAAGGATTTGACAGGGAATTGTGTCTGTGAAAACAGGATGCTATGAGAAATGAAAAGATGGGTCATTTAGATTGATGATTAAATGACGTATGAACATACCGGTGGCGGTAAACTTGGCCTTTAAAGGGTATTAATTCTGGGATCTTAATGCATTGGTCATGGAAGACAGTAAGTTTCTTAAATGTGTCCAATTATTCTGGCTATATGTGGATGGAAACTTTAGGTGATCTGTACAAAAATTCGTGTGTATTGAGATGATACCGTACTTGAATAACGTAAGTGGTGAGCTTGAAAATTTCTGCATATTATTATGAGTAGTGGGGGAAGGAGGGCGAGAGGGGAGAGAGAGTACGTCTATATGGACAATAATTGGTGGCTGACTGTAACTGGCTGGCCAGGGTTGTCTGTCTATGACATTGGGCCGCAGGAGGTCAAATTACAGGCGTAATTATGGGCTAAGTCTCTGCACGGCGCCGACTTTGCTTGGAACCCCAAAGAGTTTCAAAGAACCGATGCCACTACACGCTTCCATAACTCCTCGCCCGAGTTCCTCTCTCTCTCTCCTTTATTATCTCTGGAAACCATACGCAATATAACATACGTAAAGTACTCAGTATAATGGATTCCCTTCTTGTTCCAAATGAAATGCAACTGACTCTCACTGTCAGTGACTTGCACACATTTGACACTGCCCTCCCACATGCCATAACATGACCAGCGTTATAGCACACTACCAACTCATCCCTAAATGAGTTACATTTAACAATTTTCACCGTGATATTTGCCAGTCATTGCAGACAAAGATGTCCAGTGGGAATTCTACAGAGGTTGTGCACATTTTAACTTCCCCTCGCAGTCTGTAACAGATTACATAATGAGCTATTGTCTGTAATGGCATTTTCAGCGTTACGCTCCAAGAAACGTTTGTTGCAGACCCTGAATAGTCATCCTCTATTCATTTTCAGCACCTTTCCTATTAATTTCATTGTTTTCGCTCTTGATTTCCAAACGTGAGATTTTGATCGGGTTGTGCGAAAAAAATTCTGTGGTTGTCCTTTGAGTCGTCATAAAAAGCTCATGCAAGTAAATTGCATTGTCGTTGTCCAAGCCCTCTAATCTGCCTTAAGACTGACTAAACCATTTGAAGCAGTCGCCATTAATTGCGTAAGATAGACACCTCTGACCGCGACCTCTAAGGTCACACTGGCTTCAGGTCGCCAGCTTGCTTGCGTCTATTAATATGGACATGCACACTCTACCTGCTGATTACACTGAGCAAGCATTTTTGTGGTTAAAAAAACATTATATTTAAATGGTGTAGAGGGGAAGAATAATGTAGGGGGTTTGGATTGTTGGGCTGGGACATTCCAGCCTTCTGGCTCCACATTATAAATTATAGTTATGATTTCATCATCAACTCAATCAGTCAGTCAAAGCTATAGTTTGATTTCGTCGCTCTCTTGTTGTTGTTACACTGTATAAAGTAAAAGACCCTCAGTCGGTCAATGTGGGCCTTTATGGGGTACTATGGTTGTGGATGTAGAAAACATGCACTTTTAAATAATAACAATACATGACTGGCTCAAGTGTGCGTGTGGAGACTCAAAGTAGGACCAATTTGTACGTAGACTTGAGAGAGAGAGAGGACTGAGTTGATTGTACTGTTATTAGTAACTAATACCAGCAGAGAAAATGCTACAGATGCACACAAATCCATGTACAGATCTAGGCACTAACACGCCCAACTTCAAACTGCAGTACCTTAGGAGGGAGGCAGGAGTTGGAATTCAAAATTAAAACAAGCTAAAATATCTGTAATTTACCACCCAAGCTTTAATTCAGTACCGGACGCTTCCTAATGTAATGACAATGTTTAGTCCTCCTCAACTACTATGTAGAAGTAACAGTAACGCATTATGTATGTACACATGCCCACATATCTTTGTTACATTGGATGAGTTAAATTGACGATACGCATCGCGTTATCTCCTGCTCCATGGCAATCCTTGACCTGCAACTGAGGGTCACACCTACTTAGTTGTGGTATCAAACCTATGATCTTTTTCCTGTTTTAGTAAAAATGGATCTGTTTTGAGTGCTTGGGTAGGCTTTGGCGACGTGCTAAATCAACTTGCTTTATGTTCCAAGTTACTGTGTGCATCTGAGAGTTCCCCCGCTTTAATTTTCCCCACATTTGTTCTTGAGCATGTATGGTCAAGCGACTCATTGTTTTTTCAGCGTTGTCATTATTGGAATGCTACTATGGGAGCAGATAAAATAAAAAGACAAGGAAAAGATCAAGAAGATAAGGAAGAAACATTACGTTATCCATTCAGATTCCACATATATAGTAGATGCAGTAGTTAGTAAATGTTCTTTTCAGTGGATGTGCTGGACTGTCAGTCCATGTAAATGTATTCCGGGTTTGTAATTTTAAAACGTGTACATATATGAACTGTTTAGTGAGGAGACATATTGTCTAAACTAGCTCTGACATTTGCTGACATACATGGAATGAAATTGCAATTAAAAGAGTCACTTCAAGTGAAGTGGAGGCACGATGAGTTGAGCCACATACTACGAGAAAAAGTGATAGGCAGCTAGACAGATGGACGTGAAGTCAGTTAATCATTCAGTTGTTGTTGCTTTTGGTGCTGCGGCGGACTAGTGAGTGAATAGCGCAAGAGGATTCATGACGGGAGCAAGTATAAATAATGGGAAATCTCCCATCAATTCTCCTCTCCTCCCTGTCTCCATGTGTATAGTCCTCGTCCACACAGCTTCCAGACTCTTTCGCCAAGAAATGACAGGCTTCAAATGAAAAATGAAAGACGAGGATTTGTCTTCGGGCTCAAATCCTCACATTCAATGAGCCAACTAAACTAGTCACTCTGTAGCCCAACAGATACACACACAAAAATCCTAGTTTGCATCTTGCTTACCTTGTTCGACCCATCAGCGTTCATTGCGAAGGCATAATTTGAGAGGACCTGCAACTGAATGTAAATTTTACTTATGCAGCCATTGATAAATGCACCCATTCTCTCGATATATTATTCATGATCATGTGTTGTGATACATTGGATACTATAAATAATAAAAAGCATGTCACACGCGTAGTACACACCTTTCAAACCGCCGCATGTATTTCTTTGAATTTCATCGCCCTTTGAATTGTCATATCATTTTAATATTAAAAATCCATTATGGAAAAAATATCATGGAGGCAATCTAACATCTTTGTCTTTCCACGTCTGTAAGTATTGGTAACCACACAGGTTCTGTGCAGAAGAAAACGCATCCAGTCGAACAGATGTGCCTTATTCAACGAGTGAATGTAGATAGGGAACTACTTCTCTGCTTTCTTCTCCAAAATCTTTTACAATCTTCATCACCTCCGGCAGCCACTTTTAAATTTGTAGACAGGATGTGTATATTTGATCTTCATTCCAGTAGCATGCCTGAAAACATGAAGTCATATAGACGGGCTGGCAAAGAAAGAGAGTTGTGTGAATGCGGTTTATAACTTGTTATTGCTTCTGTAGTAGGTAGGTGGCATAGACAGTGTGTGTGTTGCGGCCTTGCGGCCCCCTGTCTTCTGAGTTCCATTGTATGGCCAGGAGCTGAAGCCGTATAAGAATTAAGACTGAATAATGGTGAGAGAGGAGGAGGAAGATTGGAATGGTTAATGCGTCTCAGTTTGTGTGGTCTACAATGTTGAGAAGTATGAGAGCTGGTGGTTGTTGTGTGGTGCGATGTGGAAAATAAAGAGTCGACAGGGTCGTGAAAGAAAAGAGACGAAAACTTTTTGATTTTCATTGGCGAAAGGAGAAGAAGAAAAAGAGAATGATTCTGTTGACAGCTTCGCTCCGTCATTCCCAATCCATTAGCTAGACAAAAGGATGAGAGGGAAACTATGGTGAGGCCAATGAGTGTGGCTGGGTGCATCGCGTCGGCTTCTCATGACGAGAGCAGAGCGGAACATTTTGTTCATAAAACAAATTTAGATACAAAGATCTCCGTCATTATCAATGTCCGTATAGCTTTCTTGAAGATGACACATTCACTTTTCACCGTCCACACTGCCCATAGTTCCTGTCATGCCAGCTGTCAGCTTCCTGTGTCAGCCTTACCAAAAGCACCAGTCTCACGTCTCTTTCTCTCTGTCCGTACTTCCCTCCCGTGAACACAATTACGTGGTTCATATGTCATACAAGTGCAGATATCATACCTGCCAAACAACTTATCAACAAGTTGACAGATTAGTTAAGCCACAAGAATGGTAATTTTCTTTACCATTTCACAGACCTTGTTTTGCGTGGCAATTAAATGTGTGCAGGAGAAAAAAAACCAATCATTGGTGGTCGACCTGGGTGATGCATCCCAGAACAGTATGTTTTATACGGACTATCACCATGTGGGCCCACATGACAAGCACACTCCTTTTATTAGCAACCAAATTAGTTATCTTGTGGTTGAGAGTAGTTGCACTTATTAATAATTCAGGAGGGCGAGTAATATGCCGACAGTTGGATCTCACGTAGAAAGCCAGTTGACCGCCGCCGTAGAATATGATTATCATGTGTGTGAATGCATAATGCTATCTAGCCCGCCTGCCTGTGGATAAGACAGATTTTTAAGTGGTTTAGAGGATGACGGAATGATGATGAGGATCTGTGCGTTGAAGCAATGTCGGCTGTCAGTGCCATTAAAAAAGAAAACAAAGAATTATAGCCTGTAACGTTTTGATGGATGCAATTGGAATGAGATTGAAATGAGCAGAAGTTTATGCTTCGGACGGTCTGATCAAATCCAAGATGAGTGCACACATGTAATTCTCTATCTTTCGCTCTCTCTCTTTTTCTGACTCTTCATAAATATTAAGATGGCTACTGCTGTAAGGTTGCGTATTATCAAGCCCCCCATCAATTTCCACTGGCTGTGAATGTGTGCGTTCGGTATTAGTAAGTGGAAAAGTGCACTTTACGTCATGGTGTGATAGACGGGAGCTTTGTGTTCTGACTCACATTGCTCCAAGCCTTCGCTTTCATTCTCATATGTACCTTGTCGTATCCATACTCGGAAAGTTAAGAAAGTTGAATTCTAATTTCTTTCAGCCTTCTTGCGCACAAACAGACGTCGGCTTACACAGGGATGAAGGTGAAGTCAAATCGACGAGAGGAAAAGAGGCTGAAAGGGTCGGGAAAAACCTGGACCAAGTTTATTTTACGCATTTAAGTCGCCTGTCAAAACCACCTGGCTTCTCAGCTTCTTTCCTCCTTGTTCTGGCTATCCTTGAGCTACCACCACAACCAAGTACACACACGCCACACTCGGCATTTGACTTGCCTATCTGATTTCATTCAAAAAGCGTCAACGAGTGTCAGGGCATTTCATGAGGTCATTTACCACTGTGAAATCTACTATGAAATTAAATACAACTTCATTCACTTGCAACGAGCTTGGCAGCTTCAAGGGTATTCACAAATGGTACCTGGTGAAATTTTGGGGGCTTTCCCATGATGAATGACTCCATGAGTTTCATGGTTAAAAAAGTGTGTGGGTAGGCTGGCTATTGGGAAATCAGTATAGCCATTTATCACGAGCTTATTTTTACACAAGAATGGAAAGAGAAAGATACACCAGGAGTTCATACAGGGACGGTAAAATGTACAGGTGTAGCCTACAATTACGCCGTCACTGGAGCCAAATGATGATAAATCGACGAGACAAGGAGGGTGAACGATGATAGTTTAATGTTACTTTCCTATGACAGACGTCTACGTTTACCTAAATAGATATTAATTTAGCCACGAGTTCTTCATAACAGTGCTACCCTAAAATTACAAGAACATGCGCGTCTATTTTTTATGTTGGTACGTACTTCGTACAATGTTCGCCCTTTTTAACTACCTTTCCTGAAGTCTTCTTAATTGGTTCTTCTGTGAGAAACGAATGATACAAGTTTATAAGAAACGGCACTAGATAATCAGACGCTGGAATATCAAGAAATATTACCAAATTAACGCTTGACACCTTCATAACATGTAATAAAGCGGGATCTGAAATGGGAGCCTATTACTTTCCGTTGTTAAAATACACATTTACTTAATCTTGGCTTCAGTCTAATTATCGGTGCCGTGGTAAAAAAAACAACCATAGTGCTGATAGCAAGCTCCAAGAAGAGATACAGATGTTGGCATGTGACCTGAGAAAGTGGAGAGAGTCAGGACACGAGAGGTTCAGTGTGTGATAATAATGATAACGGACAATATAAAATGTCAAGGGAAAAAGCAAAAGCCGATTAGCTTTTTGATGAATGATCAAAGTTAATTTTCTTTTTGTCTTCCTCCCGTTGGCTCCATAGATCATATTTATGAGACCAGGCTAACGCACACAAGTGGACAAGTATGCATGTAGTGCTATTAAAAGTTATGCTTCCCGTACACACCAACAGCCATATTTATATGCCTCCTGGTTCGCCTGGTCGATTAAGATACGGTGGAATGACCAAATAGTCATCCGGTTTCCCTCTCTCCTTCACCCTTGTACACACCACAATTGCTCTGTGGTCATAATGGTCCCTATGTTGCTATTATTATCAAGCTCGCTGAGTTAACTGCATCTAAAATAGCATGTCGGGCCCATGAAGGACGAGGAGGAAGAGAATGAGGATATAGCAAGAAGTACTAGCAAAGCACGAAGCAGTCCTCCCTTGTTATACTCTCCAGTTGCACAACATTAAACCATTAATATGAGCAACATAAATAAAAGTATAAAGTCATAATCATCGTAAGTTGCCAATGCCAGCTTAAACAAGTCGCCTTTAATCGTAACTCAACTTTACATGCCCGTGCACAGAGTGGCAAAACAAGGCGCAATTTCTAATCTGGACCCTCCACTCGCTTTGCTACTTCACTCAATGTCTGCAAGCGCACGCACATAATAAGCTATAAAATAACAACTCTCCGGAAAGTCCTTTGAAGAGGAGACCTGGTATTTTTTACACTCATTATGTCCGCATTACTTCTCCCGTTTCTTTAGCGTGTGCACAAGCATTTTTGCTAAAGTAATGACAATCTGCCTACGTTAGTTTTCTCCCGGTGTCGTTAAGCTTTACCTTGAAGAGATAATTGCTGCTACTCAGGGTAATTATTACTCACGGTTGCTAGGAAAATCGACTGAGAGATTCGGCAATATCACAAGTTTCGTATGTGAAACTGCCAGAGCGTCGAGAACACGTATATGTGTTCTCGACCCACTGGCATATATCGCAGTAGATACCCAAGACCACTTGTTTTATTACAAACGCCAGTCTCCTACGCATTTTCAGTCGCGGTATAGATACCATACCGGCGATTATTTCCTACGTCGACTATCGCCGTTTGTGATTTGGAGGTGTCACTTACGAAGGTATAAGTGGTCTTCATGAGTCCTATTCCGCGAATTGGGCAACATCGATCGCTATAGGGAAGGATTCGGACCTGTTCCTTTTGGTAGTACGAAGTCTCCAGGTGCTACAGTGAATGAGATAATTGGGTGCGCGTTTGTGGTTTTTCTGGATTTGTAAAAACGGGGGGAAATGGTTTCTTGCAGCCAGGAGAAGCTTCACCGCTTGATGTGGATGTGGAGTTAGAAAGGTGCTTGGACATGTAAAGAATGGTGACGAAGCCCATGAATAATTGTTTGCAGGAGTCATTGGCCCGGAGCTATGGTGGATTAAAATACTGGAGCGTATTTCATACGTTTCGATGAACCTGAGACGGCCACGCAAACGTATGCTGATTAACTCAGCGGAGTATATGTACGAGAATCCAGGCTCTCTCTTCCAAAGAAGAGGCCTCGTGCGATGGTCAGTCATGAATATTGGATCCAGTGGATTCGAATACGAACTGTGTGAACTGAAAATGTTCTCCAGGAGGGAATGGGGGTGACGAGGGGGTGGCTTACAACACCGAAGGGGAGGAGGGTAGTCGGCTACCGCGACTATCCTGCTTCCCATCGGGAGGATATTTACATTTAACACTGAGAGCTAATTATATTAATAATTAAGGGTTACACAATAACTCTTGTCTATTAATACCATCGATTGCCTTTTGTATTATTGACTTTGTGATGTCTACATTGAGATTGCATTTGTACTTACTTGCGGGTGTCTGCTTTCATTCAGTGCAATAAAAAAGTGGTGAGGTTAAGTTGAGATTTATAAGGAACTAGTGACTATCATTGCTCACCAAGTTTTCGCTTTATTCTTTCATTATAAAGAAGCTTAAGATTTAAATCCATTAGCTGCAGGATGAACTTCCCTGCCGGCATCTATTATTTACCTTGTTGAGTCCTCTTGTCCTCTCTTCTCGCTTTTCAATGGTATGAACACGTAACTTTGCTTTTCAGTAATGATTGTGATGCTATTGTGTTTTGGTGTAAGCTATGTGTCCTATTCCTTACAGTGTTACACTCACAGGTAGGCATGCATACAGACAGTGCATGGTTGGTTTTATTCTACGACGAATGACAACACCGAGAAGGGAGCAAATATAAGGTGACTTGATGGAATCAAGGGTACACATTAAGCTGGAGCATGTACAAAACATAGCTGTCTGGGCTGGTTGTGTGGCTATTTAGGTGTATTATGATGTGGATGGGGAGTACACAGCGTTTCCCGTCACAGCTTTTTATTCCAGTGCAACAAGGGAGGAAGCAATGGACTTAGGATGGAGTAAAAGGTTTTTATTAGCCTTCTTGGCATCCATCAAGGCTGTGAAACTGGCATTTATGACGAGAGCTTTGATTGCAATAACCCTTAATCATGGTTTATAGGACGTCGGCGAGTGATTACACGAGGCCGCCTAGCTCTGTATTGCCTCTCTAATGGAAAAAACATTAGCTCCCTACCCGCTTTACCTCCACACAACACACATACGCAGCCACACACACACACACGTATATATATAAATATAATTATGTGTGTGTATTCTATATAATACGTATGTATATGTATATAGAATTTCCTATTCTGTAATATACTTGCCTAAGTATGTCTACCTTCTAAGGGTCATTACCCGTCTCTATGTGTATATGAGCTTGAAGAAAGTATCAGTCAAGGCACACACACACACCCGGGCACTAAAACTTTATAGCTATATAGTGACACCAAACGTTACAAACTCACTCTCGCAGTCTCATTGTTTTACCCTTCATTTTATTGCCGTCAACATGGAGGATAATCAAAATCTTCTGTATGAATGTGTGGAAGAAAACAAAACGAGAACCCGCGTAGATTACTCGAACCCCGTCTTTTTTCATCCTTAACAAGTGTAAGGCACACTGAAGATGGATAGAGGGCGACTAGCGGATAGCCCAACAACATGCCTGAGCAGGAAATATTTAGTTACACGACTTTGCAACATTAAATTTGGCTCGCTCAAGCGGTATCAGCATAGCCTTACAAAGCCCAAATAAATCCGGCTATCTTCAGTCACTATGTAAGGAAAGTTGGCTCTTCTTTCATATTCAAATGATTCACAATTAAATATTTATTTAGTACTATCAAATGTCAGTAAACATTTTGCCTTAGCTATAGTTCCTCATTATTCACCTTACACGTGTCATCAATTTATCTTGCACGTTTGTAGTACAGTGCGTAACGGGTATATTAATTAATAAGCTAATTATGTATTGGTCCGTCATATTTAACCACAGAGGCCTGGCGTTGCGCGCGTCTTGTATGTAGAAGCATGGGGAAAGAGATTGTAGATTCAACACTTTCTGGCTCTCGACCTACCGATTCGACTAACTTGTGTCGACTAATGTCGATGATGAATTTTTTTAATGTCAAGTCCAATCAATCTGACGGATGTTGTAAGCAAATTTTATCCTTTTTACAAAAGTTTCCTTCAGATATTTCTGAAACGGAGATGACTGTAAATCATCGACTGTGTAACTGCGTAGATTTAAGTCTAATCCGTGTGACTATCTAAACGTCACGTTTCCTCACGATGTCGCCAGACATGCAGCCGGTAAAATGTTGAAACGGAGTAGCAGTAATAATAATATCGACTGCTTAGTATATTCCGACATGAACCAGTTTTACTAACAGCGCTCTGGGGATGATTACGCATTTAATAGGCAAGAGGCAGAAGGAATGGGAACTAACAGTGGTTATAATGAGGGAACATTGTACAGACACATAAACATATACGATGACATCGATAATGTTAATAAAGGAGCAGGTAATGTGCATAGTAAAAACTGCTACTACTCATAGTACGCTGCCGAGGCAAGTGTGAATGACAATGACGAATTGACTGGCAGTAGTCTGACAAAGGTATCTTCTTAGCACTTATTATTACTACCTGTTCCCGTCCTCTTTGAAAATGCCGAAAAGAGGGAGCATGTTGTGTAAATATATGAGGCTCCTGGTGACAGCAATATATGCAAGTGCATGATTGTTGTCTTTATTTTTACTTATTTCTCCTGCTTTCATTTTATGATCATTACTATTCCTTCTGTTTCACATTGCTGCCAAGATATTGCATGTTTTTCTCTATTGACGAAGAAAAGCTTTGAGTTGTATACCTGGCACCCACACACGACAGTCTGTCGCCTTTGCTCATAAAATAAAGCAGTGAAAAAGTTGTTGACTTAAATTATTCCATAACAATAGTCTCACAAGAGAAATTGTAAACATGAGTATCAATTCAATATGACCATTGACTTTGACGGAAGACTTCGCCTAATGGTCATATAATCATATGACAGTGTGAAATCTTCCTGCCATATGCTATCATCCTTCACACCCCGACAACAATGACACCATGTCAGCGGGTTTAGTATGAAAGACCTTTTCATTTGCCCTGGGACATGTAGAGCTTTGTCAGGTCATCGTCGTTGTTGAGCACTCTTCCGACAAGAGAATAGTGGGTACTTTGAAGAATCTTGCCATGGGGGTGCTACATTCTCGCACATTTCACAGCATTTCATGGGGCCATTACAGTCCCATGAAAGGCCTTCACAGGATAGCTAACACACAGCAGTAATGCACACACAACACATAAATATAAAACATAGCCCAAGATTTATTCCATTTTGTTGGCGGTATCCAGCGGTCATGGCGGCTGGAAATGGCGAATACCCAGGGGTTATTGGTCATTTCCCTGAAGAACAAGCACCTTTCTTTATTTACGAACCTCATCCGACGTAAGGATTATCCTCTTAACTGGTTTCACGTCTTACGTATTAGGTACCTTTCAGTACACAAACATACATGCACCTCTATCGCAAACCTTTTAGTAATAAATATTCTCTTGAACTCCTACAGCTACTACTTATTACGACTATGGGCCAGTCGTGATAACTGCTTAGGGATCACCCTTCTTTCTTCTCATCGCGCTGATGATACCACTTGATGGCTTCTACATATATTGCATGCCATGTCTGTGTCGGCAAAGGCTTTATAACCAAAACATATAACCAAAGTCTTTGTATTTCTCTGAGTAGTCCCTTAGCTCTTATACGCACAGCACTTCCTTATGAGCTGTAAGGATGTTTGTGTGCAATTAATCACAGCTCACCGTGGTGCTTTGCTTATCATATTCCACTCCCCAAGACGAATTTCTTAATTCACAAGGATATAATATGACGAAAATATTTTTGAAAAGGTCCTACCTCCAGATGGCATCACTACGTCCATGTTTACTAGTTTCTTCACAGGCAGCCATCCCAATACTTCTTGTAGGGTCTAAGAGTAAGCCATATTCCCTTTACTACATGGCAGGGTTTTAGCTCTTCAAACTTGGGTCATTCCTCATGTAAAATAGAGAGAAGTCCATTTATGGCATCACTGCAATCATCTCTATAAACCAGGATCACCGATACACTTCGCTATGAGCACGATAGTGACAGGTGAAATGGATTGAATGAAGAGGAAGGAATAATTTCATGAGTATTGCCTAATTTAAAGTTCGAATTGATGCTCTGAAGTGAAGTGTTGGGGAAGTGAAACTGAAGTGAAGCGCACGTTACTGCTAAATTCAAAATCATATTTAACGCACGTTTTTCTTACAGAAAGTTTGCAGTAAGTGATGACTTTAAATTCGGAAGGAAATCATTTACTAGAGTGACGAGAGTGTCGATAATATTTCAATGTAGCTGAAATGTGAAACAAAAATTACGTGAATGCTGTCGGTGTTATGATCGAAGCCCGACCAGACCAGTAGCGTAAGAGGTGATTAGCGGATTTTGAAAGTGGGTAGCATGAGATTGAAAGAGAGACAGACAGGGGGAATTAAAGTGGAATTTTTTAATGATTAATTGACGCAGTTGAGAAGAAGGCGTGCTTTGAGCTCCGCCTTAGTCATGCTTGTGTGTGTTTTTATACACACTATACATTAAGATTGCCATGGTGGGTCGATGGTTTCCAAATGAAACATGAGCCGCGAAGAATTTTTAGCGACGGAAAAATAGCCTCATTCTCCAGCGGCACCTAGCTACGTTCATCTGGATTGATGCATGTAATACAATACCCTGGAGCTTATCCTGCTTTAATAGCCTGATTACACATAGAATAGGGTTTTGAAGAATGTGCGCTCACTGTAGATACCGCCGGGTTAAAAGTGTATGCATGAGGTCATTACCGTTGGTTTTATGTGTGCAGTGTGGTGAGTGAGCATGCGGTGCTTTAGAGAGAAAGGTTGGAGATAATGATGATAGTATGTATTGATACGTGAAGGGGAAATAGACATGCATAATATCGTTGACAGGGCTGTAGGGAAGGAAGGAGCATGGAGGGCGCGGTATCTTTATCCTCAGGGGGAGTGCTTTGATGGACGTGTCAAATTCGTGGCAGGTATTGTATCGTCCGGAGATAAATGATTGAGGCGGAGAGGCCAAACACCATGCTTTGTACATGCTGACATGAGCTGTCCGCGTTAATTTACTTCGGCAGTCTGGCCCATCTGTCTGTCCATCTCTCACATTGTATAAGTCACCCCCACTATATAATCTTTCCTCACATTTACATTGCCCATTTTCCATACATACATATGTTGATTTTCTTCATGCTGGATTGCTCTGGATTCTATTGCCTTCTCCAAACGGCTACCCTTCTTCAGGTATATTATGCTCTCACCACTAGAATCTATCTGTGGACCGTCCCTTCCACCCTGTATGTTGGCATGGCTCCGGTTAATACTGCAGACAAGCAGACACATAGTAAAATACCTCGTCTCACATAACTTCTCCACTATCTCACTGTATCTTGAAAAGGTGTAGAAGAACGTGATTTATGGAGATGGAAGACATGTTCTCTCTACTTCGATATGTTACAACCAATCATTTACCATACCCTAGTACCATCCTCTGTCCCTTTACATCAATTGGATTGAGAAAACAGGTAGGATAGTCCGAAGAAATTTAGCTTGTACAGCAGCGCTTAAAATAATACCATTCACTGGGCCAACATTTCATTAGCCACTTCATTTCCCCAGTTCACAAAGATACGGCCGCCTATACCTATCCATCGAATGTATAAGTGACGCACTCGCTAGGATGATATTCATTCACAGCCGTTTACAAGACATAAAAGTCAGTGAGGTTTTGTACGAAGAGGGAAGCGAGATTCCGCTTAATGGGGTCGACGAAAGGGGGAATGAAGAGACGAGAATGTCTATCAATGTGTGTATCTGCCTGTACCAAGCCGGTGAATTAGCGTGCAGCACTGGGGTTAGGAATAGAAACGTAATTAAAAGACTTTCAGTACAACCTCAGAGAGCATGTTGGAAAATATATGGGAATTGTGGAAAACAGTTGCTGATGACGACATTTGGGGAAAGTATCCATCTTTCCAAACGGATAGACGAGTCGATCTAGAAGATATAAAATGGGAAACAATCACCTTGACTCTGGCTTTGGGTGGTTGTGAGACTGAGAAACCATATTTTCCTATCAAATACTTGGCGGCTCCTGCCAAATTACCCTTTCTACTTTAGCAGGTCCGCGGACAAAACGTCACATCTCATATTTCTCATTCTTCCGATTTAAGTCAGTGTGTCATGGAGGACTGATTGACAGCCATCAGCAGAACGCAAGCCTTTCAATACATGGACC
>JAQIWI010000454.1:0-31703 GCA_034698825.1 Deuterosminthurus bicinctus | reverse complement strand
TACGTTTGCCTTGTATTACCACCTTTAGAAAAACGAGCCTCACCTTCTTTGTCGCCAAGGGACCAGCATCCGCGTATCTTCGTGCTATGCCTCAAGTGCTTGGATAGTGGTGAGTGTACTACTGAGCACTGATGGCATACTACTCACTATTAAAGGATCTATTAAGATCAGGTCACTGTATGTCTCGTACTGATTTCCCTTTGGTTCATAATCTCAGAAGGCTGCTGTCAATAGACATGAGAGCATCGCCGATCACCATGGTTGAAGTGGAAGAATTAATACGTTCATTTGTAGCCAATTGTATTACTAAATTTTTTGTCTCTATGACGCCCTGCATCGGAAATCAATGGCACAGAAAGGAATCCCATGCAGACTCATAAATCATTTCGGCAAAAATTCCCGTTCGCAATAAATGGTGAAATAATATGTATCTGTTGCTAAAAGGTGACTTTTCCATGAAGAATAATTGAAAAGGAGGCGGCGGATGGAGGTCGACCTGGCGTCGACTCTGATTCTGCACAAAGATGAGACAGCATTAAATTAATACTGGGAGCAGTGAGATATATTTCACCACCACGGGCACTCTCTTCTATCTTAACCATTTTGTAGTGATTGTTAAGAGGAGCACACACGCGTTTGATACCTGTGCCCATAACATGCGTATTCCTCTGTCTCGTTGCATGAGTACAATGAACGCACTATAGTTACTTGCGTACACTTCAATGCAGACACACATATTGCAAACACAGGTTGAGCAGTAGAATTGGTTGTGAAAGGAAAAAAAAAGAGCGAGGAATTCATACATTAAGCAGGAACCTAGCCCGTGTTTGTATGTGATTAGCGGGGTGTGGAAAATTCCCATCGGCAAGGTTTGAAACATATGAGCGCGCACATAATCACCAAACGGCAACAAAGTGGTTAAATGCACGAGTAGCGTATGATGGTGATGATGAGTATAAAGGTTATATGGACTTGGAGTGAGTGGTCGGGTAAGAACTATCCATACTGGAGAGGAGACACGGATGTGTATTAATCTTTACTACGTAACTTACAATACAAACTGTTGTACGAGTTTTTGCTAATTTACAGAATCACGCCGTCTCTGCATAAGAATTTTCGTAAGGCTTCAAAAATTTCTTCTGCCCTTAAATGCTAAATGCTGTAATGATATGAAGAGCGACTTTTCCTTAAACATTGAGTGCGTCGACAGAGCTGAGCATGTTTGTGCAGGATAGCATGCCATACGCTGTTGCACGTTATACAAGGGCAGTGCGAGAAAAAAAGGAATTGCAGACAATGACCAGGATCAAGCAGTGCGAGAGTCAAGGTGGTGGGAGCATCATCATCACCATCATCATTGTTGCTGTTATTAGGCCCACAGCCGCAGTCCTCCAATGTGCATAATTAATAAGGAATTCTTAGTCTTCTATCTATATGTCAAAAGCATTTTCCATAGGGTACTCATGTATCTTAAGGCAATGTGATGATGAGCTCTAATAAGATCCTTGTTCCATTTGAAAAACGATCGCACACGTCGATTTTCTACATCCTTCTCCCAACCACCCCATTAGTTTTTAATGACCAAACAAAATGTCTTCATGTTGACCAAAGTGAGTGATTTTTTACCATATGCGTTTGTGTGCTTGTGTGCTTTAATGTGGCTATCGGTATGGACTGACCACACCGCTCGGAGGCACTCACTTGTCATCGCACATATCCGTGTGTAGCGAGGATAGTGCTCCAAAAGGATGTAAATTGTGTGCATACAAACGGGGACATGCGAACCAGAGTAATTTAGCTCGCTTCTTCTTATTGTTACTCAACCTGATGCTGGTGATAATAATGATAATAATGATGAACAAGGATAAGGTATATTCTGAAGATATGTATATAAAGATCTATGACTTCTTCTGGGTAATTCCAAATATACTCTAGATTCACTCTTGTGCAGTAAATAATAACAATAGCTGCTGTAAATATTGTTAGCATCCGCATGCACACAGCCTACACAAGTTTTGCTGTACAAATATACCATCTTTTTAGGTAAATAAGCCGGATTTGCACTCTTTGCTGCGTCCGGGATATTATGACTGGATCTTTCCAAGGGTCATCTTGTTTTTTCTCCGTCTTTACTGAAAGCTGCTCACAAATGCGTACTTACTGTGTTCACCATGCCAAGTTGATGACTCTTTTTGACTGGACTGCTGTGAGAGGGAAAGATGAAATATTATTATGGTCACGTTAATAAACTTTGATGGTCCATGTGCTATGATAAGAGGAAGCATATTATACATTCCCTCTACAATTTGTCAATCTGCTCAATCGGCTAGCACTTTGCTTTGAAGTGGGCGGCAGTGCCTGTGATCACAAAGGTAGAGAGAACCAGAAAACAGGATCTCCTGGTGATTTTCGTACAAATAAACACTTTATCCATTGCCACCCTCTTGGGTGTACTGCATGAGGATGCGCACTCACTTACAGAGTCTCGTTCAATTGATGGAACTTGATAAATGAATGCAACGTATGGTTCTCAAGAGTGACCTCGGAGAAGTCATGTTGTGTTATGCTCGTCATAGTCATAACCATATGACCTCTTATCCTCTAGGAACTTTCGCTACATGTGTCGGACTGTGTCAGAGTGAGTTAACTGAAAGGGAAAATGATGTTGTCCATTTCTAGGAACTTTTGCGCCTTATACATTTTTGCATTTTTCCACACGTTCCTCTCTATTTATAAGCTGTCAATTGAGATCTGAGGTAAATTGTGATTGTGAAACCTGTTTACATTAGCTTCTTGGAAGTACTCTTATTTGCCTAGTCATGTTTTGTAGATTGTGATAGAATAAAGATGTTTCGTGTGAAAGAAAAAACTGTGACAACTGCTGTGAAATATTGGTCAGGATCCAAATGAGCTGCCGATCTCCTTATGTGTTTGCATATTTTATACGGACACCCAGATGGGGACTGCAAACGGACGAGGTCACGTTCATCTGCGCGGAAGAGATGTTCCTATGAATATAATGATAATCCTGGTTATCATTAAGAAGAGCTTTGCATTCATCATCGATTGCTTTTCTTTGCATCCTGACGGCGTTTTCAGAATCTCAATCCAGTTATAGATGATAGAACTCTGTCTCTTGTTCAGCTCCAAGCCATAAATCTGAAGGCTCTGCTTTGAACAACACTAAGAACACTTCCTGTAGCTTTTTCTGTCAGCATTGTTTACATTGGCTCGAACTTATATACAGCCGACCAGGGTTTAATTGTGCCTGCATACTAAATTTACAAGTAGCCATGTCAAGTAACGTCCATTCATAAATCATTTTCCTGACATTTTTGCACCAGGAAATATGAGGTGCCATGTGTAAACAAAGTGGATTTTCATTTTCCCAGCGCAAAAATAATTCTTTCCCTGGTTCTCTTATATTATTGTTGCATTTGAGCCGAACAGGGACTCGATTTCTCAGATGTGTCAAGGAAACTGCGTTTAACTTGCACTACGGTTAGCAGACCGTCAGAGTTTTCATTAGAAGCCATATGGGAGTTATGCTGATGCTGTGCAAAAAGTAATTTATTAAAGATGATTCACCATAGCGAAATTCTGTAAAAACGCGAGAAAATGGTACTCATTTCTTCATGAGTACATCCCCTTTTGACGGTCATTACCAAGCAGATATTATACACCTCATGTATGTGGTACTACAAATAGTGTAATATGCAGTTTGAGAGCACGCATGCAGGAAGTTTCCATATAATCCGCATGCATGCATGTTGAATCATACATGATTCCATCGAGCACAAAATCGGGGCATGGTATACACAACGCGTGTTCAGTTCCTTGCAACTCCTGCCTGCTTCCGGCCTGGATTATATGATCAAGACACTCCGAGCAATGCAAAGAAACGGTTGCAAGCTCTGTACCCATTCCTATTCGGCTGCCCAAATAATCACAAAGAGAGACAGATATACGGTTTTCCTCAAGGCTTTATCATCGGGTTGTTGACTACCGCCTGGGAACGAAGCCTGTGGAAACACTGATATCTGAGTATCAAATACGCTGACGGCGGCAACGCGTCTCTGTCAGCCATCATATTCCCATCCATTCATGAGCTGTTCAAACAAATAAATAGTGCGGCGAAACAATAATAATGATTTAATTATCATTCACCGAGTACAGCACTACTCTAGAGCGGTGTGGATTGCAACTACATAAGTACACAATTGTCAGCATTGCACAGGCGGTGTAAGAAAAGTAAGACAAGTAAACCTTTAAGTCTCAAGTTCTTGCCGACAAAAAATAGAAGTGAGTTTTTAAATTTTTACGACGTCTTAATCAAGTACGTTCCAAGTAAAATCATTAATCTCGCTCAAAATTGACATCTCATCCAGGGAGGAGGATTTTTTCTCATCTAAAGTCTAGAAGCACAACGAGTTTTGACTGTATGGCACACTCTCCACACTTTATACCAGAGAGGCACTTATTAAAACCAGGAGGCCGAATGAGAAGCAATTATACTTGATTACTGCGTCCCTATTTTTACGGTGTATGAGCGCCGTAATTAGGGGCTTTTCCCGTCTTAAGTAAGCTTCTTTGCTCAATGAGATCGGAGATTTTGGTAGGGGAAAGCTTAAGATCTGACTGTGGAAAAATTAAAAGCTATTTGGGCATTGATGGTTGTAAGGAGTCGCCATAATGGCTAATAGTGTTGTTATTTTAATAACTCGGTAAGATCTTGGGAATGCTACAATCTGGAAAATCCGGTACTATTAATATGAAAAGTGGAAAAATAATTCCACTGTGGAATGCCATAATAATGATGATGATTTCCCCACAAACATAGTAACAGCATGCCCCTGGCTCCTATCTACTTAATATTGGAAATTTTTGCAAAGTTTATATACTAATTGCATGGCGTCAAACCCGATAATGATTCCCGCGCGTGAGCTATTTGCGTATTTTTCATTCTGACACATAGTTCAGAGGTGTAGTTCAGCAAAAAGACTCAATCAGACACTGAAACAAGGAGGGTTGCAAAGAGAATCTTGAAATGACTCTCCATCCCAGTGGACTGTAGGACAGGTAAATTACAAAAATGTAATTACACACAAGAAGTAGACACTGAGTCGTTGTTACGACACAGTGTTATACGGCCGGTTATGGCTACTTTCTATGTCACTGTGTATAGCATACACTTAAGTAGTAACGCCGCTAACGTCACAAGATAAGTGGGAAACATATGTTTGAATGTGCCCAATCCTAACGATTGTCACCTTCCTTTATGAACTGCTCACGTGTGTGATAACAAAGATTGCTAGCCTAATTTGTCAGTGCTAGTCTAACCAAAGAACAATTAGAAGCTAATTTTCCTCTTATCCTATAGGCTACACAATATTCCAACAAGTTTTCCAAAGGAAATATTAGATTCAACGAGTAATTAAAATAAGAATGCAGTATCTCTCTCTCTCTCATTCTCTTTGTTCCTCTCTATTTCATTCCTTCTTGTAAGATTTATGCTCTGTTTTGAAACTGATCTGGTTACTCTCTCACAGCAGGTGAAAGAGTACACATAGCAATAGTAGAAAATAATAACCAGTTTCTGATCTTATGATTGCCACGATTGTTACCATCTGAGAAGATCAAGATTATTCATTAAGATCTTCAAAAGGATTATTTCAAATTATCAAGAGGTGCAGTCAATGTGTAGGTTTTTTGACTACTTGTTATATTCGTTTAGGTCCAAACGCGGCTATTGTATGTATTTTTTTCCAAAGTACAACGTTCTTTATTTGCTTGGGATAATTTTAATTTACAGTTACACCAAGCGGGTACTTTTCTTGAATGGATACCAAAGGTAACATTCTGGATCACACTTCAGTCCAGGACCGACAGGAAAAACTATCGCAGTCAAAGAGCTACACTGTAAAACTTTGGCGGGGCGTACGGACTGATACGAGTTGTTGGTTTGGAAACGGTATGACCGTTCACCCCGAAGAAGGTCACAAGTGTCCGCACGAAGGGAGATGATAGAGGTGTTGCGGAAGCGGGTAAAGTGGACATGTGTCAGGAAGCGCATGCGCCAAACTTTTGCGTTGTGGATTCTTAATGGCCATCCGTCCGTCTCACTAGGGCAAGTTGCTGCTTTCGTGAAAACCGTGTTTTTTGACGGCAGCATCCAAAATTCCATGTTTTTCCTCTCATGAATCCACATTCGCACATCAAAACAATCCACCCACGCGAGGGTTGAAGGCTCATGATCCCCAACCCGTCCGCGGATAAACACCTTTTGGCTTAAAGTTTTGCAGTGAATGCTTCGAGTGCTTAGGACTCAGGATGGAGTAACACTGTATACAATACAATTAGATATACAAAATGAATAATAAAAAATCCGAAATATTCTCTTGAGTTTGCAGATTATTATAAGAGAGACGCAAGTGTGAGAGTGATGGACACAACCACTGCACCCAACAAGTGCGTCTTCCCAGGGCTTAGCACATAATCAAAAAACAATTAAAATACGCATCTCTGTAATGTGCTCTTAATGGTATACAGGGTCGGCCAGGGGAAGGTTTAAACCTGTAAACTTGAATAACTTTCAGAGTCTTAAAACTATAGACATGATGGGTACCAATTCTAAAACTACAGTCTTGGAGTAATTGTTTCGTGAAACACTCATTAAAATCAGTCAACAAGTGGTTGAGAGATTCGTACCCGAAGAAAAAAGTAGTTTACTTGTTTGACTATTAGTATTTGTTTATGTTTATCTGCTTATGGTTTTTTATTTATGTTTATTTGTTTATTTATATTGCTTTGTTAATTGGAATTTGTTTATAAATATTTGATTATGTACATACGTACGTTTGTATGTACGTGCCTACTTCTGTGTACGTTGATTATTTTTAATTGTTAAGCACGTTAAATTTATTTCTACACGAACTGGTTCAAGAACGTGAAATTATTTGATTGAACGTCAAATAATTTCACGTTTCCCCACGACCGACTTGCCCACATTTATTGTTATTGGCCCCATCTGTTTGCATCTATTTAGTAAGCTGTAGCCATGAAGAATTTTAAAAACAAATCTACTTTATTACATTTTGAATTTAACTCTTTTTTAAATCACAGACCCTTTAGCATCACTGTAATGAAACTGCAAGAACGAAAACAATGGACCAGTACATCAGAAGGTGGAATTAGCATTAAATTGAACAAGGGCCTTGTAAGGGCGCTCTCAACTTATGGCATCTCAAGTGTATTTAAAAACAATGCAATAATCACACCACATATGTGAAGCAATTGCTTCGACCCATTAGCCATAGACCCACAATTTCCTTATAATATGCTCAATGGCTTTGTACGAATGGCAAACAAGTTTTCCCTTCTACAGCCCGTTTTCTATTGACAGCGATGAGGGAAAATTGCTCAGAGACAGCGACTTATTTTAGCGCGACCGTGACCGCCTACCAGATGCTGCAGCTTCCTGTCCAGCTCCCGCTGCCGCCGCCGCTCCCTCTCGACCTCAAGGTCTTCCCGCAGCACATTCAATTCCTTGCGAATGCACTCCTCCTTCCTGTCTCCATCAAACCAGCCTGGAATGGAAAAAAATGAATTTTTACTGAGGGGATTTAACATGGGAAATAACATTGGGATTTACCTTGGGTCAAAACTTACCTAAACGCCGGGTCCCCCAATTGGCAGCTGCCACACCGCTCACCGTCCCCAAACCCAATTTCCCTATAAACTCAAAATAATCCTGCAAAAAATTAGATTGACGAAATTTAATTGATTAAATTACAGAAATTTAATGAATTAAATTAAGAACTGTCAAAAATGGTCTTACCATCATAGCAGCTCCGCTTCGTAAGATTTCGCTGGGGTTTGGATCTCCCGGCTCTGTCGCTGCAGCCGGAAAATCCAAACCCCAGCTTAATGGCCATGGCTACATGTTATTTGAATAGATGCAAACATCTGGGCCAAAGAACAACAACGACGGGCAAGAAAGTAGTTGGCACAATTTGTGCACTGGTGAGCTTTAGGTGGTTGGCTGGCCCCGCCTCCTGTTGGCCGAAGTGGTATGTTAAGCCACAATTTATATACATATGAATGTTGGTGGAGGGAAGGGGAGTAGTTTCCTGAATTACATAAGTCCTTATTCTTTGGTAGCACGAGATTTTCCTTAAAGACCATTCACAATGGACCTTCCATCAGCTCAAAAGTCACCTCCGTCAGAAAAATTTGCCGTTCCGACGGGATTATTCACAATGGATCGCTTCCGTCAAGCTCAAGTCGCCTCTTCCATCAAATTTTACTGACGGAAGGCGAGTTGAACTGCTTTGGCACGCGTTCAACTTTCATCCGTCAACGGAAGAAAACCAAGTGCAACTTGCGCAGAAAGGAAATCCTTAAGTGCGCGCTTAATCAAATATTTTCTTCGGTCGCTTTAATTTACGTTGTGAATGATATCGACGGAGCGCCTATTTTTATGACGGAAGAAACTTGACGGGAGGTCTCTCCGTTATTTTTTCTTTCCGCCAAAAAATTAGTTTGACGGAAGTTCCATTGTTAATAATCTTTTAGAAGGGTAGTGCTAGTGCCACTTTGTGAGTGAGTTATTCAAAAGTTAACGTTGCACTTTGAAAGCAGCAACAAAGACCATCGGCAACGTTGCATGCATATACATTCCTATGCTTAAGGTGAGTCATGCAGCCTTACCGGCAACATCACAGAAAAAGTAAGTCCCAACCCCGTGTTAAAACCCAACTTTTTCCCTTGAGCTCGAATATCTGGGCCAATTGTTGAGCTACTTTTTGTGGGTTATATCAACAAAATACCCCGAGATTCTAGTTTCAAAATTGGTATTCAAAATTGCTATAGACCTAAAGTATTGGAAGTTATTCACGAAAAAAATTGTATACTTTAAGTTGGCCCACCCTGTATAAAGCTGCCATTTCATGTTGTATATTCATCACACGATCACACTCATGTAGTGTACAATACTACCAAACTTGACTGGCGATGCCCAATCGTCTTTACCTCAGTCATGATGACCACCACAGCAAGCCAAGACAATAATTATTACCGTCGGTGTGCATTTTAAGTGTACATCTGAGGTGTGAGTTCACCAATTATTAATTACAATGCGTTGCGGCTGGTGCTTGTTCTTATGTACTACTTACATGCCGCAGCTTGACCGGGAGAGAGACGTAATTAATTCTTGATGGAGCAAAGAATAGGTCTCACCTGTCTAAACGAGTGCACATTTATGTCTAAGATAAATATTTCATTGGGGGTATTATTCAAACGTAAGAAATTCTACATGACACGCAATCTTCTGTGCTTTCATAGCTCTTTCATAGCATTGATGTTGATGTGACGAAAACATTCCGAGATGGAACATAGGAATTTTCTTTGATGCAAGGTCCACAAGTCGCCTCCTTGTCGTGTTAGTCAATGTCTCATGTGCTCACACATGGTTCAACTGTATAGTAATAATAATGAGCCAGAGGGGTAAAATGTGCCTGGGGGTATAATGTGCCACAGGAATGTAATGAGCACGGGGGATAAATGGCGAGGAGGACTAAGTGCGAGAATGTGTAACAAAAAAGCTGCTGGAACATTACGATTACGGGCGGTTCCATTGAAGCTCTGTGCGGACGCGAAAAGCACTTATCGTTCAAGCATAGGAGCAAAAGCGCCCGGACAGGGCTTCAAAGAAAGCTTCCAGAATTTTACAGGTCACTCAAACATTCACTGGAAGCGGCTGAATTGGCTGCAGCTCGAAGTTTTTTACAGTGTGGGTGAGTGGGAACGGCCAATAATACGCGGCTATTTTTTCCCCCAAACTTGGGGAATATTTCCATGTGCCATCTGAGCTCTTCAAGCATTCGCTGAACATTGTTTAGCACGATAGCCGCGGGACTTGTCCATAGAGACATCAACGCATAGGCTGGCACAGAATGGCTTTGTGTACAGATTTTATGAGCACGTTGAAAACAAGTCATTCAATTCAGTCAGTTTATATAATAGTATAATAATAAGATGGGTCCTTAGGTTGTGCTAAGGCCGCCAGGTCGTTGTTGCTACTGCCTATTATATCCGATCCCCTTTTTATTTATTATAAATTCGCCGTTCTACATATTATTCAAACAGAATCAGAGCGACAGAGATACAAATATTACAATTTACAATCTAAAATTCCCAATCTACACTCCGACTCCAGTTAGTGGGGTGAGATGCTACCGTTAGTGTGGCGGAGTCCTGTCCCACGAAAAGTCCCTCATAACCTCAGTATTTCTGGCTACTTCATCGGCTTCTAGTCGGTCCGCAGCAGCCGGCTTGTTCCACGCGCATATTTTTCTCGCAATGGTCACGCCACAAGTCCCTAGGTCGTACAGAGGGAAGAGTTTTTGCACTCTTTCACTCTGGAGGAGACGGTCACCCATCCAGGCTCGATGAGTGTTTGACGTTGCTTAACCTGCTTGGCTGAACCAGATTCTGGTTCAGGTGTAACAGAGACCCAACCGCCTTCTAGTCAGTTAAGAACTGGATAGTACCAGATTTTTGCACTCATGGTAAACACGTGTGTTATTTTTCCGCAAACGTTTCGTGCTCCAAGTTTATGACGAAGAGAAAAAACATTATTAATAATGCATTGTTGTAATCTATTACAAATGGCTGGAGCTGATACAGTATCAGTTTACCAAAGAACTTAGTGTTTACTACCGTTGACAACCAGAGCAGCTCATTCTCGCTCCTATCGCAATGATGGCAAAAATTCTATCAGTCCCATAATAAGTGAAGGTTTTAATTTCATGCATGACGAACAATATGCTCTCTAGATAATCGTCGTCGTCGTGCTGTCTGCGATCAATGCCGTTGGTCTCTTCAGTCAAGAGGATACGAATGCCTGCTAGCACATAGGAGACTGATATGCTCGGCAGTAAAATCCCCAATCGGAAACTTCCTTCATTACTGACATGACCTCAGAGGCTTTTATACTTAAAGAAAAGTCCAAAAATAGCGTGTTGAAGCTCTGTCAACAATAAGATTTTCGACTATGCACTGTAAGTACGGTCAACTAAGAAATTCTAGCCTTGGTCATTGGCTATTCAACTGTATTGTATTTTTTTACTCTTGATTTCTGCTTGCACAGCTGATCAGAATCAGCCTGCTCCATGCAGGATTTTGCAAACTTCACAAAGCATTCAATGACCCTCGTTAGTGCGACAGTCCAAAGCACATATATAGAATAAACTCACTTTATCAAAGTAAATCAACTCTATGTAAGTGACATTCTGGAAGCGAGCAGACTTTTTGGTGCCTGCGGAACAACGGAATTTGTTTGCACAGTCAGCTATGAGCAGATAAAAGGAGCGATTACTATCATCTGATTGGGAATCGACACGTAGCTCGAACTTGGTAATTATCATCTAAAGCTCGTTACGCAAGCTCCTGTGTATAGATCATATTGCAGTCAACTTCAGACTCATTCATAAATCAGGTCGAATGATATGATTAGAGTTAATCCAAGTACTTGCCAGTTCCATTCAATCGGCGAGTTCTTTTCTCTCAATACATCAAGTGAAAAAGCTTTGAGATGAAAGACACACGGTTCTTGGTTTGACTCGCTACCGTAGCCTACTTTTTGCGAGGTATTCAATGAACTTGACTAGCATATCTTATTCTGCAATTTTCTTCACAAAACATCATGACACAAATTATTCTTATGGTCAAGATGAGGCACTTAACTGCTAGATCTGAGTCCTAAAGCGTACAAGAGAGGGGGGCTACGAGCTTCAGATCATTTTTGTTTCCATTGAGGGTTTGCTGACACAACGACGTTGCCCGGGTGCTCGATTTGTGAAAGAGAGTCCTCGGTGCAGTACATTGTCCTGCGAGGACTTTTGATACGATATTTCCGAGTAAACTTGCACCCTCCATCCCAAATGTCAGTTCTTTGAGCACCCTCGCGCTGTTGTCGGCTTGTATGTTTATGCCTCTTGCAACATGTCACACACATGGACGTATTGTATTTTTCGTCATGGAGTTCGTTCGTTTCAATGAAGACAAAAGGATTTTCGTATTAATCTTTCTGTGAAGAAATATTTGTAAACGGATAGAGAAGGAGGAGGACGATGGCAATGTACGTCCTTCCAGTCAACTTGTTAGGCTGTTTGAGCTTGTGTGAAGAATATGAATAAGCCGCTGGTATAAGGTGCGTCACATATACGGATAAGCAGAGCTTAAAAGTGGAGGCCGACACCCGTCTGCAGGGCAATTACTTGTGACAATTGGAAAGGCTTGGGACAACAATTGTTGGTAGACAGAGGAAGACGCCAAAGGAGAGAAATACGGCATTAGATAGTCCTTATTTTTGATTATTATCCAAATCTACCGTCCCGTGCTCTCTTTTTTGAAATGGACAGGACGGTAAAATTAGGTTCAAGTCGAACTTAGGAGCACAATACCTGCCGTCTGCGTCTATACCGCCAACATGAGCTGCTGCACCTTACAAGCGGAGGTGATCACTCACTTTATAGTTATGCGCTTAGTCACTTAAGCCTAATGAGCTTCTGACACTCCTGTTTATGAGTTCAACAATAATGTGGTCAAGTGTCGGTTTAATTCTTACCGTTTAACTGAGAGGAGAAGCAGCACGAGTATGACTGGTCCCTTATGCCTCTGTTCTCTCACTACTCTTCTTAAAATAATACATTAGAATGATTTCTTATTCTGGAATGCGATTGCACAAAATGAGACGGATCTACTAATGTTGTCGCGTCTGTGTTCGTACAGCTTTCATGTCGTTTGTGTGCCTCTTGTTGAAATCCTATGGACATTGATATTCAAATCCATAAATTGCTTGAGCCAAGCACGCCATGAGCCTTTATTGGGTATAAATCATGGCATGGCTATCTCAATAATCGTGTGGGTTATGCGGGTGGTATGCCTGTCGTAGAACCCATTGCTATCATAGTTGACAGAAAACAATTTAGCGGATCAGACAAAGTAAATGACTACAACATCGGCGCGAGCTTAGCTGCTGTAAAAGCAGCCGGGTGGTGCAATTCACAAACAGGGAAAGTGTTCTCTGGAATTTTACCAACGTGTACACTATACCCTTACTATAGCAAGCAAGAATGGAATTTGATGAGAAAGGAAATGGAGAATGTGTGGGCGAGATGAGGCTAGCGATGATAATAATAAAACGAGAGAGAATATTAATTATCCCCCTCTTTCATTCAGAGTAACAGTAACAGTAGCAAGGAAGGCGCCTGCCTTACATTGAAAATGTCAGTGATATAATGCATTCATCTCTCTGTGGCTGACCGCTCTGTGAAGACTGACCTTTTCCTTAAATGTCATTTGGCCAATTTTAGACGACCAAACTGACCCCTAACTCTTGCTTGTTCTAAAATTAGACTTTCTTTGCTCCTTCCTAGTATGTGAGTGCACGTGTAATAATAACAAGATTTACGCTACACCAAGCCGAGCTATAATTATTTTTGGCAACAAAGACTTGGAGTCTAAAAATATTTATTTATCACCATCCATTAATTGCTTCAGAGATAATCAGTCTCTTAACATGTGAATGAATCCAAAAGTCATGCACTACACCATCAGGTTCAGTGAGTTATTATTGGGTTGTGATTTCCAAAATTAGCTGCATTGTTTGCTCCTGTATACTTGACAAATGAGTCTACAACGGCTGGCTTAATAGGCATTTTTTCGTAGGTGTCACTAGTTTAATCTGTATGAGCATTATAAAATAAAGCATGGCGACGGGATTATTCAAGTATTTGGCCACATGCTTGCACACGCGATCTCACATGATAAGAGATTACTCTGAAATTGGTTCAGGTATATTCTTGCTTTAAATTGATTGTTCAAAATAGAAAAAGACATCTGGGTGGTCTAATTAAAGCTTCATAGTCTCGTGTGACAACAGATGTACTCCACACAATCGTTTCTAATCCCTTATTTTCTACACACAAACGCGCTTCACTACGCTGATGCGGGATTTCAGCTTTAATGAAAGTAGTAATTATTGCTACAGTTGATCTTTCGCCCATTCTAATCTCATGTGCACAATTATCCATTCATCGTCCTGTACACTCACGGACCGGTTTATGCATGAGTGCAATTCATCCGCAACACACACCGGCAACTAACAGGAAATCCTCAAATGTCACATATTTAGTAGCGCTTGGGTAAAACCGGTTCCAGTCAAATAACTTCCTGAATTACTTCCCCTTAAACTCAAAGGATCAGAGGCTCAGATATAATTACACTTCAGTCCTGGGATGCTTGGTAAATGCAAAAATTAGAAATTGAAGCAGTACTAACAAGTGTCATCATCCATTGAATCTAAGGCCAACATTCTGACTCACGCATGTGGTTGTATTGTATGAATCTCCGTCATCGTAGTACGGGTCTTTCAGCATGTGTCATTGGAAGATTCGAAGGTCTCTGTAATGTGAGGCTAAAGTGTCATTCAGTTTTAGGGCCAGTGATGAGGAAGATGATTTATTTTTGAACTGTAATTGGGACATGGAATATGAATAACGACTTTCGGTTGTGTGTGTATGTATGTGACAGAATTGCAGAATTTTCATACTACAACCTCGCACTACAGGATCGTGATGAGCATTAAGATATTCCCCACTACGCATCTCAACAATTTGTCTGTGATTTCTGTGTTTCCCCTACTTCAGCCGTTCATAAGCACTCATAGCGCGATTACTGATTACCCGTTTTTTTCATCCAAGATAGCGGTGATGAGTAGAGTGAGTGAAAACTTCACATGTGGCAGCGAGCAGAAGGAAACCGACGACTCAGTTTAACCTGATCTTAGTACTTGAACAGACGGGATTTAAGTCTAAGGTAAAGCTTGGCGCCAAATCAAAATAGCTTCATTCATACGAAAGTGTGATTTGTCAACGTAATATTTCATGAATAAGTCAGATTAGACCATCCATACTTTTGTCTCATGTCTCAATTCAACAAGTACTTCGACACGATCCTTATGTTAGTTCTTTTACTGTGTCTATATTCAAATAAGTACTGAGTCCGCATATACAGGTTAGGAGCTGTTGGCTTGTTGCATTATTATATAACACAAAGTAAGTGACCAATTCCCTTATGTCCAAACAAGCAAGTGTACATAGCCGACTACAGTACATGCTAGAAATAAGTGAGAGCTCAATGTTAGTGAGTGCAACAATCAATTAATTAACATTGGATTACATACTTATATGTACGCAATGAATATATCAAATATTTTTCATTGCTGTCGTCCAGAACAGACAAGACTACTCACACGCATACAAACATCCTTACGCACGTCTTTGTGACACGCCCCATGAGTTCAAGTTTAGTTTGTTTGTATATTTGAGATTGATTTCTCAGGAGCTGATTTATGGCAACCCCTCGGCGTGCGACATCTCGGCGTCTATTATTTTTTTCACATTCATACTGATTTTCCAAATGTCCACCAATATGACAAGAAATAACAACTAAAGTCATCACAAGCATGGGATTGTACGTATGCTCTGGTTACATTGGAGATGTCTATAGCTGTGCTCGAATTCACACATGAACCTACCACAAGGTGTTTTCTGGATCAACAACAAAGAGCTGATGTAGACATCAGTTGAGAGGTGGAATCACAGATGCATCAAGATGGTGCAGCATCCTGGCTAACGACGTATGTACGAAGGCAAATGAAACAATTCCTTTATGAACTTGCCAACCGTTTTTATTTGTGTTGCTGTTTGGTCATCCAGCTAGAATTTCATTAACATCTTCCGCCACGTACAATGTGCGAGGCCCTTGAGCAGAAGGACTGGGATGAGACAGATGAAAAAGAAATTTCGCGTTCAAGTTGAAAGCATCAACAGTGTCTTCTGCCTGAAGCATTGAGACAAACATTGTTATTAATTCCACCCACTTCTTCCAACAAGCGGTCAACTCTTATGGAGGACATCTTGTTATTTATCATTACGCTGCTTACAAATGCTGACATAGCTACTTATGCTACTGATGATACAATTTCCATCATCATTTCATCCCATTGTTCGCATCCAGCTACTGTACTGTCAGAACACACCAGGGGTGTGGCCCGTAGAAATTTGAAAAACGGTCTGGGCATAAGGCGCCCGCCATACCAACGGGCATGCCACGGGCGCCCGTTACTAATTAAAGCAACCGCCAACTTTAGATTACCATTGTGATTTAGCATTATTTGACTTTGTATACAAATTAGAATTTGTGAGATCCACGTAATAGTATAGGTCTAGCTGGCATAATTGGCTTTTATGCAATGAATTTCCATAAACAAGGCATATACATAATAAGGGCAGCCCACGGGCCGTCATGGGCGGACTGACCAAAATAACTTGCACCTGCGGGCGCCCGTTAATGCAAAAAAAAATTACGGGTCGGACCGTGGCGGGAATTTTTATTTTAAAAAAATCAACGGGCTGAAAGGGCTGCCCGTGAGTTCACGGGCCACACGTCTGGAACACACCTTTCGTGAGGAGCAAAAAAACAGTGTCAGATCACTAAAATAGACGGATAAAGTTGTGAATTACTAACATACATCAGAAATATCGTACCCTCAGCCCAACAGTAATAATTATTGACTTCGAGCTGATAGGTCGACAATAAAGTTCATCATATTTTCATACTAAATGATCAGCGATTAATGACTCGAAATCATTCCCTAATTCTCACACTAATAGTACCCTTGTATGCTCATGACGTTACCAAATTAGGTTACATGATACTTTTATGTATCTTTTATGAAATCGAAATAAATAAAAACCCCTAAATATCGAGAGGCCCGTGAGAGGGACGGGCTGTATAGTTTTGCAAATTAATTAATTAATTATAATTCTATACAATGTTATTACATGAAGATTAATTATTTGTATTTTGCCCTCCCCCCCCCTCTCTCATCCCCATACTTTCTTTGCACCCATTCCACGAATGTAATTATGAAAAAATCTTGTTACAGCATAACGCTTGCATTACATGTATTAATGTGCATGGAAAAATCCACACAGTTAATTCACTTTGTGAGAGATCGGACTCACAAGGGTATATGCTAGTTGACTGGCTAGAGGATTATAGTGTGTACACACAAACATTTATATATGAACATAAGTATACACATACGAAAAGGAGAGACAGCCATTACTCACATAGCAGTAATTACCAAAGTCTTATCACGTTCTCCGGTTGTCTCATACAAATGTTGATATGTTCTGAATCTCAGCCTAGAATCGAAATCACGTCACCCCAGTCTAACCAATGTATCATTTTGACTGACCATAAGAGCATAGTAGTGAGCAGGAGTGCTGACGGTGGTCGTAGTTGTGGCAATAAAGTAATGGTGGTAGTTGCAGTTGTATAGAAGTTAGTAAAGAGCACTGATGCTGGCAGTAGTACTCTTCGTCATACAGCTGGGGAGAAAGAGAAGGTCGAGCAAACTTACCAAAGGCTTCAGTTCTTCTCTGCTTCTCGCAAGTAAAGGACGACTGTGTGCAATAACCCCAGACACACATACGTATTACACCCTCACAGATATATATTATACATCTACAAGTCATCATTACTTCCTGACCTGACAGAAATTTTCCTATCTAGCTCTCACTCAGAGGATAGCAATAATTAACGGAGTAATTGCTTTAAAATCACACCAAAAATCAAGCCAGCTAATGTGAGAATCCCTCCTCTGCGGCTTGTCAACATCAAATTTGACAGAAGACACGGTGACACAGTGAGCTTCACTCATTTTTGTCTGCGTCTATACGCAATTAGAATAACTGAACAATGTCACAACACGAATAATTTCAAAGGAATCCTCGTCAACATCAGTATCATTTGGCTGTATAAAGTTTTCTCATTTATAAGCCGAAGTACAAGAAAAAATCAACCAGCAGAGACTCGCCGTCATTGATACATTGATCAAGGACATTGGGGCGACGATTGATTGTACATGAATGTCGGTGTGCATATAGCATGTTCATTTAATGTGCATTTAAGTGAGTGGACAACGAACTTTCAAAGTGCCTTTTGCAAGTCGGATAAGGAACCTGTGTGTGCACATTGCTCGTAAACAAAAACAGCTACGTGTGTTAGTGTGTTTGTGTGTGTGTACATGCGAAGGAAAATTTGCGGAAAAATTTGCATGGAGTGAAACCAACATGAACAGTATCTAAACAGACATTCATAACAAGTGATGGTAAACGTTGCATGTTCATACACAAGATCAAAAACGTTCAATGAGCATGCTGCAATGGAATCCAGTACAGTCTGCCTGTAAACAGTAGGGACTGATAATGGGAAATCAGCCTTTGCAGTAATTACACTACCATGCGTACTTCAACTCACACAAGAAGGACAACAAGCAAACAGTAGTTGAAGCGCTTGCAGTTTAATAGCAATACAGTACAATTTATAACACGTTGACTGTATACACAACTACCAGTAGACTACATAAATATTGCACTACGTTGCAGGTTAATGCCGTAGCGTAAGTCAGGAATTTGCCCCTGAAATTACGAAATATTTCAATCGTGCAAGTTCAAATTGACACAAGTTGTCATCATCTCCGTCGGTCTCGGAGTAGTCCTGAAAATTTCAATCATTGAATAACATTAGTTGCATGGATTAATCGACTAAGACTTTCAGAGTGCTGTGAACACCTGGTTTTGGCAAGCTCACAAATCAAGACCTCAGTATCGATTTCGTCGGCAATAAGTACTATTGCAGAAGATTTGTTGCATGTATCAAGATACCATCATAGTGACACTCCGTATTCAGTTGTATTCTAATGACAATCAGTACTGTATCTCCCGGACTCCTGTCTCTCCGTTGAAGTAATAGGTTCGAAAAGATGTCCGAATTGAGCCTTACTCTCTCATCAATTGATACAACATCACCAAGAATCAGTAGCGTATCAGCGTCTCACGATCAGACACGGTGAGCCGCTTTTTGTGTTTTAAGCCTTTTTGTCCTTGAGTGAATAACGTTCTACTCTAACACTGTCAGCCGCAAGCATTATTTTAGTGGTGTAATATCAATAATATCGCATGATAATGACACAGTTAGTGGGAATGGAAAAACAGGGATAGATAAAATAAAAATTTGCCATTTTATATGCTCCAGTAGATTTAAATTACATGACGTGCGATTTGCACCTATAATAATGGCAGTAGTTGTCTCAATAAGGATTCTGCATTTTCCGGGAGAGATTCAACGAGTGATACCATGACGGTGATCCATAGAAAACGTAAGGGTTTAACAAGTCATAAATCGGTAATACCTAACAATAAACACAAAAGCAAGTGAAGCTCATTCTTGTGCACTAGCATGGGGACACCTCATCTTACTCTTGTTGTTGCAGTAATGTGATATAGTTGGACGAAATTCCAAAGGTTGACTGTACACATGAACACACGAATTCTACAGTAGGAATGGAACGTCTGCCATCAAGCTCAAGTATGTATGATGTGTGATACTCTTAATCAACCTGAAAACACAAACAATATAATCTATGTGATTGAATTATAATTAGGTTATTGGTTTACGCACATGAATACGCTGGAGAAAAGGTGCGCCATGGGCATGATGTGTGTCGTGTGTATCATGTAAAATTTGACATATGATAAAGTACGACATGGACAAAGGGCTGGCGGTTCTACCGAAGACGAGTTATTAGTCACACACATGCTCATAATTTCCACACGCACACTTCTGGCGTGCGTTCCACCTCATCCATGCAGAGATATGGATACTTTGCAAAATCCCTCAGCACTTGGAACTGATAAGCCACTTAGTAGTATGAGGGGCGAAATCGGAGCTAATCTTAAGCTATGCACAATCAATCAGACGCCTTACAGCTTTTTGTACCACTTGTCAACTTTGTACGACTTTTCCCGATTCATTTTCACTGTTAAAATTCCAGCTCACTTTCAGATGGTAGAAACATCTGTTCACATAACTTGGTGACGGAAATACGTATGACAAGCTTGGTCCTTGTCACACAAAAGTCTAATTAGTTTTAACAGTGCACCACAAGCTCTGGAGATGTTCATAGCGTGAGAGTCTTCTGACTTACATACAGACAGTATTTTGTCTTAATGTAAATAAAGGTCCAGGGAATGGATAGGTGAGCACTTTGAGCTGTCTAATCTCTTGTCACTAATTTTAGAAATCCACATCCTAATCGTGATGATTAGATTATTTAATGCTGTGTGTATATGTGAGATGGCGATAAGTCTGAAAGGAAATTTTGGTCTGAGCGCTATACTTGTTTACTCCAGCTTTATGTTACCTTTAACATGTATAGAGCCACTGTAAGAAAACCCCGGTCCGTTGTAAACTGTACAATAAATTTTTGTTTTCTTGCAAGGCTTCCATATACACACGTGTAACTTCGAGGCTGATATTTTGTTCCTGTGTCCCTTAAGCTGCATTTCATTTCTGCAGTTGCATTGAATAAAACTCACATGGTAAGAGCAGCTCCAGAATCAGATAGCATGAATGAAGAAGCTTATCTCCTTGCCGTCATCTCCATAATGAGAATGAACTCCCAGATGACATTTGTATGCTAATTTTGCAAAGGCAAGCAAGAATGTATGAGCAGAAACAAATGCAAGTTCACTTTATGTCGTATTAAAGACAGCGTCATCACAAGCTTTCGCTTTCGCATGTAATGGATCTCCATTCACTCGGTCGGATCGAATAACTGATGCATAAGATGATTACGTGCACTAGATTATTATTGCGGCGACTCACATATAAATCAACATTGGTTACTCCGTCATGCATTTTACAATCCAGGGTGCAATAATAATCCACTTATGAATACGTGACGGCGCAAATACCTCTCCCAGCAGCCTTTCGGCAAAGCTCTTAAAAAGGTATAGACTTTCCAATGGTGACCATTATTTGTTTCTGTTCGATGTAGATGCGTTCAAAATCGTAAACGGTTAGGGAGATGACGCAGTTCTGTCATCATCGTCTGCTGTGACTGTCATTGAGGACAGTTCATTGAGAACGCTGCTGACACGCAGAACATACCGGAACTATGAATGTTTGTGTGTCGGAGGGACGGAATGGCTTTTCAGTGGATTAATTTACACAAGGAGAATATTCGTGCATTCTCCAGCAATGAAGATTTAGGTTACATCAGCAGATGGGCGCAGTGCGAAAATCGTGAGAATTCTACCCTCATTGTGATTGTAACTCAATTGCGTATTATTGTTTTGTATTTACGACATATTATCTAATGGCTGTTCCGCAACTGGTAAATACCACAACTACGCAGGACGCACTTGTGTCGTATTAAAGGGCAGAAACCTGAGGTTGCTTTATTTTACAGTGACAAGTGTGCGTGGACAAGTGACGGGAGACATGATGAAGAACTTTTGGCTGCAAATCATTGAATTTATTCATTTGAATTACACCAACAGGTTCATTCTTTCACATTAAAAATTCCATGTGATAAGACAGTAAGTCTGGAGCGTGTAGTATAAAATTGGTAAATATCGGCACGCAGATATCATGGTGCATCTTTCAATCATAGATGTTGAGATTGTTATGTAAAACTGCAAAACTTGGAAGGAGGGTTCGGGGGTGGCACCTCCGTCTTCATGAGTGTACTGCAGGGATGATGAGGCACATGAGTCATGGGATTATCATACTCAACTTCTTCATGCACACAAACGCATATACACTGTCATACAATCTATTTCCGTCATGTGGTCGCTTAAGCCTAACCTAGAGGATGAAAAAAGGCTCGTAACCTTACAAATACTTTTCTACAGTGTGCTTCTTTGGATGGCGCCGGATTATTTTTCCTCGTCTTCTGCCTTTCTGTCACAAAAGTATAATTTAATCTCGCTTCTGTCAACAGTGCCTCAATTACACCTGTCTCTATTTACTTACAGACAGTGCAGTAGCAGCAGCATGGACAACAGAGTCTACCGGAAGCGCACTTTGCTTGCATTTCATCATTCGCAACTCATTTGCCTTGTACTCTTCGTAAGCCTCATGATAAGTGCTACGGAATCTGCTGGTTCCCCCTCTGGATTTGCTGGTAAGTACAGTCATTCAATTACGTATGGGCTTGTTGTGATAGTAATAGGAAATTTGCGAAAATCAACGTAACACAAGTGTAAACGTGAAAATTCTTTTGGCAACCCATGTTAAAATTATATTTACGATGACGTATATATTTCTACGTCGTATCGTGCAAACTGCCTAATCATCCCACTCTGTCGAAAATGAAAATTCAATGCATCAAATTTAATGATGATTAAATTTAGAGGTGTTGGATTATGCAGTGAGTTGTGGTTTAGTAGTATACAATAGGTTTAGTAGTATATATAGGAAGTAACAGGCACGAGGAGGCTTGAAATGGCGTTCAAGGAATGACTGTCTCTGATGAGTAATACATCATGTAATTTTTTACTCTCCGATGAGAAGTAGTTGCAAGGATACGTATGTGCACAAGGTCAAAATAATGAACTTCTACACGAACCAGGTTCAGATGGATCCCGTTAAAGTTCGCATTGCATTGTAAACAAGATCGAGAACATAACTTGAACTTCGTAGAGAAGAGAAGGACAATTGCAATGCGGAGCTAGGATGTATTACCTGGAACTTAGTAGTTGTAATGGAGCACAATAACAATACACTCGTAAGCTCCGAGTCAATTTCAAAACCCAATGTGCAAGTAAATGAGTTTGGAAACATTTTCTAAATGGAAATGTTGGGCTGACGCATTCCACGTTCAGTTCGTAGAAGTGCACAACGGAGATGCAACTCCGTAAATTTATGTCACACATCAAGTACGTGATTTTTTGTAGGATTACTATGATTATATTTTATTGGAAGAATGAGGAAAAATAAATATACGAACCTCAGTCATGGGGTGTACAAAGTGCAAGTATGGGAATCAATTGAAATTGACACTTTCTAAGGCAACAGGGCTGTGCAACAAGCGACCTTCATCTCGGACATGAACGCTTTATGGAGACAATCAATCGGAGGAAAACGTCTCTATAGTAAATTACTATATCGTTGTGAGAATGACTCATAATATGGGCAACTTCATCAGAAAACGTAATGTTGCTGGCTCGTGTTTTTCTCCATGTGTTTCTGCTTTCTTGACGTATTGACGCACTGGAGAACTGTTGCCAATTCAGCAGTCACATGTGTATAGTTGGATTTCCATCCCATTTAATTTTCTTTGGAATCCTTGGTTGCCTCTACAACAGTAATAATAACCAAGATTATCAGCATGACAATAATAATATTTTATCCATGGTGAGAGCGTGATAAGTGTGTTTTTCTGATAGGATGATAAATCTCATCGTCACCTTGGCATTTTTGATAATTATATTGCATTTTATTCAAGTAGCATTTGTATCTTTGTTCAAAGGCACACACGTGTATTCTTTCGGCTTCTTTTCTTATCACATAGCATAATTATGAAGAAAATGTAGCCATTTGGCCTTTATTGTCATGAGGAATCAACAGGTGAACGTAGTGATTCGACTATATGCTGGCCATCGAGAAGGGTTTTTAGTATAGTGACCATGGATGAGAAGGTGCATACGCAAATCTACTCATGCTGATTTGATCATCTTCAGTATCAGCATCATCCTTAAGCCTCCTAGCTCCAGCTTAGTCATTCCTTCAATTCTCCATTCGTATTCATATCAGGTTAAACAACATTCAAAGTCAAATTGTGCTCTCTCTCTCTCTCTCTTTCACACACACACGATTCAACTTCAGTTCGAGGGTCGCTTTCTAGTCTCGGGATTTGAAAAGTTTGCTGGGCACAAAGATGGTCAAGATCAGTGAAACATTTACGGGAATTCCTAGCAATTACGTGCTAAGTTTCATGCTCATCACAAACAATGACATCTTAAGTGTCCCTCGCCGGACTCTTAATAAGACGGGTTCTAATGCTTGGACGATACACACTGAGAATTATTTGTAGATTAGAAGGTAAAAACCCATTAATGTATACAGCCATTCGTTTTCGTTGACACAAAGATGGTAGGAAAACAGACCAATCTAATCTGGTGATCTAGCACGGCCAATGGACAGCAAGAAAATCATTAAGCTTGCCTCTTATGTGAAGTTGCTATTTCCGGCATTTTCTCCTCTCCCATCACCTACTGGATGCTATGTCATTAGCTAATGGCAAGCCCGTATGATAAATTGGTTACCTTTTCCTCTCTGGGATTCACCTTTGACAAGAGACCATTGAGATAAAAGCAGTCCCGTCATAAGTTTTATTGAGAGCACATACTTAAAATCTCTTCCTCTTGGTCAGTGAGTGCAGTCTTGGTGAGTGTGAGAACTGGGCACTGGTGCTAGATGTACTTGTATGTAGTAGGAAAAGAGGATCATCTGTTAGGATTGTGCTTTGAAAAGGTGACTGCGATATCTCACAAGCTTCCGCTATCCCAGCAGCGTCGTCCTCTTTTATTTTATCGGAGTAAACTAATAGAGTACAAACTGACGTGCCAAATCCAACTTCGCGATCGCAAAATTTAGGCCAGTTTGTATTATTCAGAAGCCGTAGGTCACATATCGGATTACTTTCCGATTGTCGGTGTTTTGACAAGTCCATCGTTCAATGAACCCTGCAACAGCATGGAGCAAGTGGGGAGTTACAATATTAGTACCGTAAAGAGAGAGGAAGACTTACTAGCTGGAGAGTTATTGAATGTTAATTGTAGATAGGCTGAAGATTTGCATTCATACACACAAGCAGGCGGAACATGTGTGGTAGAAGGAATGACAAGATCTACCAGGCACGGTCATATAATGAGACGTGTTGTTTTTCGAGATAAAAAAGCTTTTAAAAGAACGCCGTTAGTGTAATGTAGACAAGGATGAAGAGGGAAAGACCGGTATGTGCTGACGACGACCTTTGTAAGGTCGCAAATACCATCTGTCCATTCATTGCGTTCCTTCTGCTCTCACAGCCCGCTCTGCTGACGGCATGAATTACATACAGAAGGTATGCGGATAGGCCATTGAATTTTACTTATTACATACCGGTTCACATTGGTCTCCAATCTGTGTAGGCAACATAGTATGCACCTGTCTTACAGCAAAGATACATGGTGGTGGTGGAGAAAGCTGCATGGGCTATTTTTTACGCAGCTTTCGGTGTCCCTCAACTTGCTCTGTGGGTACTATAGCACAAATATATACCTACTGAGTCCCCATGTGTTTGTCTCATGATATTATTATGGGGCGGCTGTAAAATTATACCTGAGCGATTGGAATGCAAGAAGAAGCTTGAGGAATTATGTGATGAACGTTGACAAAAATGTTGCTCCTGCACATCCTAGTTTGGGAATTCCACTTGAGAATTATTACAAGGATGGTAAATCAATTGCTAACATGGGCACGTCCTGCGTAACCAGGACTCTATGTCAACAGCTCTAAAGGTTCTTTACTTTGCATTGCTAACATTGCTGCTGCTGGCCCATGCCATCATCCCATGGCCAATACTATCTGGTTAGAGCTCATCCACAGGCACTAGTTTGGTACACATATTTGATACGAACCGGTTTTCTTGGCCAAACCCGGTGAGAAGTGCGTACTGCAAATTTAATGTTATTGTGTACTACTATGCGTTATGCTTTGTTTAATGCATACGAAATTGTGCACACGCTCAAGCTTATTCACATAGACATTTAGATGTATGGATTAATCGCATTGACAGAGGTATTATTGAATAGAAAAATTCTAAAGCTCTCCATACATGTTTCTGTCGCAGGTATCCACGGCTTTCCCCAGAAGTGCGATAACGAAGGAGAGGTGTTTCCTTTGCCAGGATCAATCGAGAATCCCTGCTTCACCTGTTTGTGCAAGGTAAGTTCCCGCTTCCCATTATTCATTTGTAAAAGTTCTTGCTGCTGGCAGAAGTGATAGTGTGTTTGAATGAATGAATGCCTCACCATTCATCATCATCAACTTCGTCAGCTCTCACTCCTTGTCTGCTTTGGCAATGCCTTATGGCAGTATGGATCCGCCTGATCCTTTGCGTCTCTTCTCTGATCTCTCAATAGCCCCTGTTGTGGTATCACAATCATGTCGGCGAGCTGGGTGGCTGTATTTTATCCACTGTGGCGCCGTGTTTAAGATCATCTTCGTGACAGGCCTCAAATGTTCATCAGATCTTTCGCCCTGTGATAGTGTATAAGCCACACATGTTGCATGTGTGCAATGTCATGTGCGTATTAAGTTGCAATTAATGATTTTACACAAGTTTGCCATGCGATGCCCTTTCCTCTGTGAGCCATCTCAGATTCTCCTGTCAACTTTTCCTATTGCTTCATGCTATATACTTACAATTCCTTCAATCATCTGGGACACCAATAATTTCATATCTGAAACATTCTCCAGCATACGAGTGGTAAGTACTCAGATAGAAATCAAACTATGTGACGGATTTCCACGGCAGAAGCCATAGAATGGAATATTTTCAAGGATGAATAATAGTAATTGAAGGCGAGAGGATGATGGTCAGTTTGAAAGTGGTTAGGAGGATATTGGAGGAGGCTGCATAAAATATACACTTACCGCAGTAACCGCAATATCGTATGCAGCAGGTTTTTGATTTCTTCCTTTTGGATGTGTAACTTCAAGTCTAGGAAGCAGTAACGCATGTTTTTGTATGCGTATATAAATTTTATGACGTAAGGGAGGAGGCTGGAACAAGTGGAACTTTTGACTGGAGAGCGAGATAGTAATAAAGCACGGATTTAGTTCTCATAATGAAGCTGAGAAACTTCCTGAGCTGGTATGTGAAAAATGCGGCGTCGTGAGTAATAGTCCTGTAATGGCTTCAATTTTTCAACTTGGAAATAATGCTCACTCCTTCGCCCGGTTTTCTCAATGATTGTTACTGCGGTGGTGCATAGTGGTTAGACTTGTGCATCAGTGGATATTCATGGTGTGAGAGAGATAGAGAGAGAGAGTAAAAGGCTGTGCGAGAGAGACAGAGAGGAAAGGAAAGAGTGGTAATGATAGAGCTATTTTCGAATTTCATGGAGTCCTCGAGCACATAAGACACGGAGGAGGCCGGACGAAAAAGTTTACATAGGAGGACTTAATGCTTGCATGATTAAGGGGGACTATTTTCCACGGTTTTTCGTGTCGCTTTTGTTTTCTCACACACAGCAGTCCTGAAGTCGTGCATTAATATTATGTGGAGCTTACGTACACTACTACTGTACAATGCTAGGCAGAAGAAGAGTAGCTTGATTTCATTTCTTCCTTGAAATTCAAAGTCGGGAGAATCACCATCGTCATTACTCCGCTCGTTCTAAGGCCTGGTAGGTAATTACTGATTTTTTGTCCAGGATAATGGATACGAGGAAGAGCGGTTCATTTAGTAATTTCGTCCGAAATGTTGCCTTTACTCTTGAGAAAGATATACAAGGAGGGACAAATGCAGTATGTTGTCCAGCACATATCCCTCACATATATTGTATAGGCTAATTGCTCGTATTATCATACTCAGGTCCAGACGTTTTACAACTCCGACCACACCTTCATTTTTCTTGCTTACCGACCAACTAATGCATTGTTGATTGAGACTACTGCATTCACTTGTATATGTACGGAGTTTTCAATTGAAATCAGACCTAATCCGCTGTCACCATTTCAAGAGCGGCCTCCATAGAGATGTCGTCTGGAGAATACATAATACAGTAATAATATAGTCTCGTCTTTTAGTATGAATGTCTCAGCGATATTGGTGTGTAACTTACACGCACATTCAATGTCTTCATTTGACTACTACGTGGACGACGACGATGTATATAGTATAGCTATCTGATCTGACCACGGTCAGTTGATGGTCGTCACCGCTTTCATCATCTTCTCCTCTCATTTCATCTACTGAAAACTGACGGCGACGACAACCCTTGGTGGCTCTCACTCATGGACCGCCCTACAAAGATGCTCAATTTATCTTTGCGCTCTTAGGCAAATTTATTGTTATTATTATGCAATTTTTCAGTGCTTATCAAGGCTAAATAATGAGTTCACTTAATCGGAGTATGTTACAGAACTGTAGAGATTAGGCTGTATGCTTTTAGTAGAAGTATAGATATGTTTGAATGTGCATTTAAGAAGAGGAAAGTGATTTGCATTCCACGGAGACAGAGAGAGAGAGAAGACTGGTTTTCTTCTCTTCGACCAATCACGTGATTATTGGACATGGATCGCTCAATAGAAAATGTATTTTGCATCAAGCTTATGGCTTCACTATCTCAAGCTCTCTCGCAGTCTTGGTTAGAGTAAAGAAGGCAGTCGGCGGAACGAGGAAAACGGAAAAAGCCTTCGCACATGTAGAGCATGAAGACGGGGGAGATGAAGTCAAACGTGGCTCCAGTAAAGAGCAATCGTGCATACGCATACCGCTACGGCATGGCTTATTTAGACAGAAACATGAAGGACCTCCAGAGAGTGTAGCCAAAGAGAATCAAGTCCGTCCATTATTGCTCTTAGTTATTTTTCAATCTTTCTGACTGTGCGGCTATGGCGAGTGCGTGTACACGCGTTCCACAGCAGCAACTCTCCCATCCTCCGGCTTTCAAAAACATAATCATTCATTGCTTTATCGATAAGTTGAAGGTGAAAAACAAATATTGGGACGACTCTTATAATACTCACATCTTTCCTTCCTCTCTTCTTCACTGACCAAAGTATTACGCCGCTGGGTCTCCTTCACTCACTACTCCGTCCGTCATTGCTGGAAAAATGAGCCCACCGACGAAGTACATCTCTTACTTTGTGAGGTCTCTCATCATCGTTTCCTTCTTGCTTCTCTACTTTTACACAACCACCCTTTTCTTCTACTGTTTAAGAATCCCTTCATCATCTAGATGGATTCCTGAGAAACCCTCCTTGGATTTGGTCGCAATAATATGGAATAAAGGGACGTAGTATTACAATGTAAAATGTATGTTCTCGGTCCAGATGGACCGACTCTGCGTATTGAAGGTCATTTATGTCGTTAGTTTAAATATCTATCATGTTGAAATGACTTCCGCGAACAAAATTAGCTTTCAAAGTTTCGTTGGAGAGCTAAAGAGAGACGAAGAGTTGTGGAGTGAAGCATCATATCCACTAAGTACTTTTAAGATAAGGATATCCGTTAGTTTCTGCTTAAAGGCCGAATCCAATCTGAGTCAGTATGATGATGCGAGGAATACTCATACAGGCTATCGCAGGGTAATAAGTTGTAGAGGAACAACACATTACGATTTGGTTTTGCCTTGGAATGCAGTCTACTCTTGTAATCACCTATAGTCTTGTTGGCTACTCATGTAAACAGTGCTGTGATTTTGTGCGAAAAGAAATCATGTCCAACTTATTCGTACATACATTGCATAATGAGTTGCTATATGCTACAAGACATACCGCAAATAATCCAGTACAATCCTGTTCTGTCCGACACTTCAGGAATGCGAATCTTCTGATCAAATTGAAAGAGAGAGAGAGAGAGGGCGAGAAAAAAACAAATGGAACAGTGAGTGCGAAAGTCAGAGAGACAAGACTGATCACATGCAAACTTAATCAATATATTAACAAATTCCTTCTTCTTCTTCTTCTCTCATCATCAGCACAGCTGTCCAGCTAATCATTACCCTACCCGGCTTGCACGACCTATACGCCGCACTCAAAGGGCAAATGCTTTTGAAACTTTGCTACATATTTTCTAATGTAATTATCATATTTTTTTCCTAGTCGTAGATAAATTTAGCCAAATCAGAATACAGACTGTGTGAGTAAGATTTTCCCTCTCACTCTCTCTCCCTTCAAATTGGATAAATACATGCGGTATCGAGGATCGACCAGAGAATACAAATTACATGCACATGTATACAATTGCCAAGTTAGTATACATATCTGTACCTTTGTGATTGCTAGAAGAAGGACGAGTAAACTTATATCACATACCACCATCATATCATTCTCTGAGTGAGATGGGTGCGGGCCCCAAAAGCCTCGGAGACCAGACGACCAAAGTGCAGCACATATACGTACACAGGTCCGACTGGTTGCAATTTCAAATCATATATTGTCTTGCAACATTAGCATTACGCAACGTCTCTCAGGACGTATATTCATAATTTAGGCGCATCATGCCCGATTTCATGCAATTTTCAACAGCATCCGCACCAGTATTTCTATGGGAAAATCTCACACTGCAGAAGGGTGCACAGGATCGTTGGAGTGGTCATCATAGCAAATTACTTAGAATTCTCACACATCCAGCTTGATGATTCCATCGTTCCTGAGTCACTCTTGGTTTCATCAAATGACCAAAAATGGTAGCATGAGAAGTAGTCCCCGTCTTCACTGAAAATAAGCAGTTTCAATTCGTTAAATTACATGCTATTGTGTGCATTATAGCGAAAAGTTCCTCAAAAGATTTACAAGAACGTTCTCCAATTTTACATGAACGTAGTATATCAAGCAGTGTTGATAGTACAAGAAAAGCTGTCGCATTTCAACAATACACCTGGCAATATTGTTATGAACAAGTTAGGAATGTTGAGTGTGCGGAATGACTGTTTTTTTTGAAGTTTTTTAATGACAGACTAAGTCAAATTTTATTACCTCCTTGGTTAAATGATAAGGATTTGCAAGTTTCTTCATAATTATGTCGTATTCTTTGTATTGCGGCTCTCAATAAGTTCTCAACGAATGACTCTGGAGGGGATCCATTGTAAATAGTTTGAGCTTGTATGGAGCTTATTTACGTCATTTGTTTTGTGTGGGTCGTAACTCGGACAAGGTGGCTCATTCATGAGGGCAAAAGATGGTGAAAATATATGCTCTTGAGGAAATGTCTTGTTGCTCACTTGTTAAGTGGTCTATAAAACAGGAGTTAAAGCTTACGCACCTTTCTCAAGAGTGAACGTATATGAGAGGCTGTGATGTAAATGAAATTGATTATGGTTGAGAGACACCACAAAGGGTGTGTGTTGTACTTGAGTAATTATTCATGACGAAGGAAAAGTTACCTACGACTAATGTTTTGCCGGTTGGTTATTTTCAGGGTGGACATGTTGAGTGCGAAAAACAGTCCTGTCCCAGTCTTCAAGGGTGTTTTCTCATCGTTTCCGGCCAAAAGGATGGATGCTGTGAAGTCTGCAAAGGTATGTGGTGTACTTATATAGCCCGGATGATTTTGTACTTATCTTCGTCCGTCCCACACCCTTTGTTTCCCACACAAAGGTTTGAAATTTCATTGAGGAATGTTCAGCAGTAGCCAGCCCACCGTGTTTGTTAGTAATTACTTAGGAAAGTAAAGATATTTTGAATTTAAAGGTAAATTGTTGCCATGCCAATGTGCAATCCCTCTGAAAATCACCGCCTTCTCATGGACCAGGCCACAGTCTTAGTAGGGGGTACTGCTTAATGATTCAAGAGGAGGTTACAAACAAGACAGATGACGACAGGAAAAGCATTGACGGGGAAAGAACGGTTGTTTAACATGGCCCAGTGTTCGTCTATAGTACATAAGCAGGAGCACTGAGGGAGGAATTAGAGTACTTTATTATAAGACGAAAGTTGGAATATTTTAGCCCTCTTCAAGACGTCTTTGCTCTGGCATGAAGGGAGCGAGAGAGAGAGAGAGAGAG
>JAQIWI010000453.1:0-31712 GCA_034698825.1 Deuterosminthurus bicinctus | reverse complement strand
CTTTATTGGACATAAATGCACACGACCACATACGAATCATAGCACTACTCAAACAACAACAACAACAACAACAACAAACTTGTCTTTCTCTCTACATTGGCTAACCGAATCGTTATAACATTCCCATTTCTCATGTGGAGTAACTTTAGGAGACAGTAGTGTCGTCCTATTTAGCTTGAAAGCATTTCGTTCCCAATGATATTTCTATTTGGAAAATCTGTGGGGATAGAAAGTTTCTTATGTCAGGCTGTCTATGTGGCGTGTAAAACTTTCCCACAGGGAAGTCAGTTGCAGGTAGAATGGCACATATATATCTACAGTACACATATGTTACATGTATGTGTATTTCTAGGGCATAAAAAAGGTGGCCTCTGCCACGAGCAATAACTTTTCTTGTAGTAAATTAGAGTCTAACTAATAATGCAGTAGTGAGATAGAGAGAAAAAAAAAGGCAGTTTGTGTTTTTTGTTTGTGAATGCTCTCAAGTATTCTCTATATCTCTCGCTTCTCACAAGGAAAGCTCATTAATTAAATAGACCCGGAAAATCTCCTAAGTATTTCCCTCAGCTATTAGAGAGCCTATTGACCTTTACACTAATGCACGTGGCCATCAACTTACTAACACATCTACCATCAAGTTTAGCTTAATGCTCAGAAACTTAAGTGAAAGGCAATTAGGTAGAAAAAATCAACAGGTAAGGAGCTCCATGCGTAAGTAAACACTTGAGGCTAAATAATTCTAGCATTTATTCGTACATTTGGCCGTGTTCTGTCTGTTTATATAGTTAACTATGAAGCTGGAAGGCGTTTCCATGGGCTCCTCTTCAGCCTGCTGCATTCTAACGCCCAAAGTTTTTTTCGAGCTTTCCAAAAGTAATGAGTCTGGTAAGTACATTATTGTCTACCGAAGTGAGTTATCGTTAGGTGATACACCGTCCTGGGAGCCCTTCAAGCTGACCATGCGAAGCATCTGTAATGGTGATAAGAACCGTGGTCTACGAATACAATGCTTACAAGAAGGACTCAACGGCTACCATTCTTCCCTCGGCTCACTTCATACGACCGTCAATAAGCTAGTCGAGCTGGCGGGGGTGCAAGACGGTGTTCCACTTCTTGGATCAGATAACAGGGTAAGCCTCCACTTTATTGTAGTACCTTAGTGCCGCTACTGCAGTAGCAAAGCTCGCATATTATACTCCACACTCTCTTACAGTGACACAAAGTGGTAAAGCGTCCACAAAGATACCCTGCTCACCGAACAGTCCAATCTGATGCAAGAAATTCAATATGCTCTTCCAATGCTATATAAAAGTTATATATTTATTATGGCGGTATAAGAGAGTACACATATGTCGTATAAATCCTGCCCTTAATGCTTTCCCACACACACTCTTTCTCGCTTCCAAGTCTTTTTTCATAGTTCATAAAAAATGCCCAGATTTAGATTTCCACAAAAAATGGTTTTTTATCTCTAGTTTTTTCTTTTACATGCAAAAAGGACCAACTAGAAGCGAAAGAGTGAAATTTTCTCAAAACATTATTGCCTCTGACTTTCCACAATATTTCAATCTAATAAGCTTGTTACTCCCAATTTAATAACAACAACTTCGGGTGAAAGTACAAATATAACCAATGAGTACAAATGCAACCACCGAGTTCAAATACAACCAATCAGTAGAAAAACAACTTAACGAGTACAAACACTCAAGGTAAACTTCTACGGTCTCTTGTATTCATTACGAATCGAATTGGAGACAGAACTGCTACTACAACGAGAGCAGAGAAAGTTGATTGATTTATATTGTTATTTATTCAATTGCTGGAGATAAGGGTTGGTATGGTAGTAGTATAACTTTTATGTCAAGCAAGTTGAATGTGAAAGGTTGTTTGGGAAAGCCACGGGTTACCTACTAGCATCTGTACAAATAGCTGGGATGTAGCATGATCAGACATGTGACACCTGGTGATTGGGACTTGGCAGGTTATAGTCAATTTTGGGAATTCACCAAAGCAATTTCCTTAAGAGTGTCAGCTGAAGCATCAGGTTTTCATACTATTTAGGACGAAACAAAATGGAAAAAGTCTTGCTGCAACCCGAGGGATTTCTCAATCGAGTTACTTTATTTGGAGACAGGGGAGCATGGAGTTGTTTTAGAAATTTGATATGGGCCTCTTTAGTTTTGTTCCATTTGTGTAAGTGGCTTTGAAAATAACGCGGAGTACTGTGTTCAGGGCGACATAAGGAAGAAAGTTGGTGAGAAGTGTATCAGTGTGTGTGCGTCTGCATACATGTGCTTTTCAGTTTTTACTCATGTGGGCGTGAATAAGTTGGAGAGACAATGCAATGGTAATATTTTTATGATGGACAAGCCAATATGTTACTTTGCATTTTTCACAGGAAAAGAAAGCCCGACTGATTCTGGTCCAATGCTCCATAGCCCCGATCTACACGTTCATGGAGTACATAAAAAATGGCACTCAGATCCACTGTTGTTTTGCCATTGACTTCACGGCTTCAAATGGTGATCCAAATGACGGGAACTCTCTGCATCATTTCTCTGGGCCTACAAACCACACTCCACACAATCCCTATGAACAGGCCATCGAAGCTGTGGGTGACATTATCCAAGACTACGATCAGAGCAAGCGATTCCCTGTCTTTGGTTTTGGAGCCAGAGTTCCTCCATCTGGCACAGTTTCACATAATTTTTATGTTACCATGGATCAAGCCTCTCCATACTGCGATGCTATAGCCGGCGTTCTGGAGGCTTACCGGTAAGTGACACAGTCAGAGTAATTTCCTCAATTCGCCATATGGTCATATGTACTTGAAACACACATGAACAAAGGCCATTGCACATGAAGAACATTCAAGTCAAGCTCGAAAACAATCCTAGAGCACATTGCACACTGCACGCATACACACACCGCAAGACGAATCCGGCTGTGAAACTCTCTTGTTAGAATTCTCATTGCTGCTCCCTATGTTTCATTATAGAACGTCAGGTACACGGCTTGCTTGTCCAGTTCTGCATCCACAAAAAGTCTCACAATTTTCAAAATCTCACACTTTGTCGTAAATCAACCAGCAAAACTTAGAATGAAATAGTTTTTCTATTCATTTCGCCACACACTCACGCTTGTTGAGTGTAACTCAATCAATTTCTGACTTCCACTTTATCATGATCATCATATTGAACAACAAACGCTTTCAATCTAATTTAATTTCTCTTTCCCTTAATTTGATTCTAAACTTGTCACTCACGCGCGAATAACATGTACAGTGAAGCTGAACAAACTCACAAAGTCCAGACGTAGAATAATAATAGACGTCACGGAGAAAAAATAATTAAAAGCTGCCACGGCCTGGTCATCATGCTTGCTTGTATGTTTGTTTGTATTTATTTATATGTGGATTGAGTAAGTTAGGGGCAGAATGGGAACAATTACGTGGACGTGGACAGTTTCCCGTTCCTCCAACTCTTATCCTGCATCCCCTCTACGAGTCCCCGTCTACTGAATAGGATTCAATAATGGCTTTCTATTCATGAGTAGGATTTAGATAGTCGTACATGTAAGAATAGAAGGATTGCACAAACGAGGATCTCTTGGGAACAATCGTCCACTCTGGGTCACATACTCATACTAACAATAAATCCTGACACACACACATACACACGTCCATTCATACGTACATGTAAACTGATTGAAGGTATGTGAGCAATCAGTGCTTTCCTTGGCAGTGTGTCCCATCGTATGTTTCCTTTTACTTTCACATGACAGTAACTGTGTCCGGCAAATCCAACTGTCAGGACCTACCAATTTTGCTCCGATTATTAGCGAAGTGGCTGCCCTGGCTAAGAGCAACATGAGTGGAGAGCATTATTACGTCCTCCTGATTATTACCGACGGAATTATTAACGACATGCCACATACGAAAGAGGTGAGTTTTCTTGGAATTTGATACTCATTCCCTGTCTTTCTCCTTTCTGGGCGTTCTCTGCTCCTCTGCTCTTGCTATTTCTATGTGTAATATGTGTGTTTGCCATTGCGTGTATGTTGAGAGAGAGTCATTTGGAAAGTTTGGAGTTCGTCCCATTGGTTTTCTCTTCTCTTTCTCTCTTCATCTTTGTCTTTCTCTTTGCGAGCAATATAAAGACTGACTGTTAACTTTTAGGATGTGAGTTTTGCGCGGGTGTGTGTCTGTATGATGATGTAGTGCGAAAATCAGTGAGAGACTGACTTTGATGCCATATGAATAATTCAAACGGCAGGCAATTGTGAAGGCATCCAGTCTACCGCTGTCTATCATTATTGTCGGCGTGGGTCGAGCAAACTTTGCTGCCATGGATGAGCTTGATGGAGATGCGGTCCGCTTGTCCTACGAAGGAAAGTTTACGGAAAGAGACATAGTCCAGTTCGTTCCCTTCCGAGATGCCTACACATGGATGGCCTCAGTTTGCCCAGAGGTATGATATCTCATCCATACACATTAGCTGTGTAATAACAGCAGTGATTTCAAAGGTTACATCCCCAAGACCACCTCCTCCTTTCGTTATTTCTTTCTCTCTCCAAATCTTTCCGTTCTTGTCAACGCGGCTTAATTAGTTCTCTCCTTACTCTAACTTTTGCTCACGTATTGCTGCTACGTTTCATGTCTAATGCCCATCTTCTGTCCATATAAGGTGGCTGGGAAATGGTCGAGCAGCCATGATCAGACGAATCGTTTGGCTAAAGTTAAACTGGCACAAGAAGTACTAGCTGAGATCCCTGATCAACTGACAAGCTTCATGAGGAGCAGAGGGATCACACCGGCCAAGAAAACACGGACAGCAAGTTCCTCCTCTTCCACTACATCGCCTGCTCCCACCACGTCCGCCGCCGCAGTTAAGACATAGCAAGTGTCTGCCTGCCTCCTTGCTGAGCCAGAGAATATTGCCTTACACATGGACAATCTTTACAAAAAGTCGGACTATGTGTTTGGATTTTCAATGACATTACACTAAAAGACACTAACATGACATTGACACACACCACAGCGGATATGGCTCTTTAATATGGATCCCAGTTCCTATATCTCATAAGCTCAGAGGGAGACAAGTGAGGAATGGTAGTTTGGGAATGAATAGGCAGAGGATAATCATGGCCGCACTTTCTCCTTTACACGCTCTCTCCATTGCGCGAAACGTGGGGCTAGTGTGTGAAGCTCATTCTGTCACTTATTATCTTCATTTTGCAATAACAAAGGGTTGGAACGTGAGCATGAAATCTCTGTAGGCCTTTACTCTAGGGCTATGATGGAACTAAGTGAACTCGTGTCACTATGATCGTCATGAATGATGCCATGAAAGGCTGACAGTTCCACTACCATCCTCCTTCTCCTCCTTCTCATTTAATTCGTGCTTGATGGACGCTAGAGAAAACTGCTGACCTTTGGATTCTGTTTGGATGGAATGGTCACTAATGGGGAATCTCTCTTAAAAGTAATATGGTGATGGGCGTTTTTTTCATGAAAAGGAATGAAATTTGTGATGGCTAATGACCAGAGTTATTAGTGGAGAGGTCAGGGAATGAATTTACTCGGCTTAAGTGGCCTTTGTGGAAAGCTAACATAAATGTACGACTTTACGACTCCCACCATTGTGGTCGCCATTCATGTAAGTCGCTCTTCTCACTATAAAGAAGCCGGGAGAAAACGCAGTACAGAGATTTTCCAGAGGGCATTCCAAAGGCACATTTACGTTGCAGGAATGAGGATGACGGGAAAGTGCGTAATAAGGTGAGGTTCGTTTGGCAGTAGTTAATAATATTGTCCTATATTTCTCCATACACAAGACGTCCACTCATGTTTTCCCACGCAGACGAATAATATTTATGCAGTCCCGGATAATGATCATGCCCTTCGGAATGATTACATAAGAGAAAATAAAGCGGGTAGTGGTACAAATATTATGCTGCTGGCGCGGCTTAAATATATGGGCTCATATGGCTTATTATTCTAATGAGCCAGTGGCGTGGGTGCTACTAGTTAAATTTTGCTATGCTAAAGTAGAAGTATCAACACAACATTGTGTGCGAAAGCCAATAAAAAATGCGACTATATTCCACTGTCCTCGGGGATTCTCCCAAGTGTGAGCTTGACTTAAAGTCTACTATTAACATACACAGCTTTATATTTGTGATGCAGTTGACAATCAATGTAACATTTGAATTATAACATCACAAGTAGTAGCAAAAAATGGTGTGGAAAACAAGAAGAGCGAAAAAATAATAAAGAATCCTTATGTTTCTCTTACTCAATGAGTTGAAGAAAGTATCTAATAAATTATTAACTCCAGCCTTTCATGAACACAAAAACTGCGTAAGTTTTTTAATGTGTAGCAATTCGGGTGCGGAAACGAGGGAAATTTCCAACATTTTTCGGCCACTCAAACAAGCCCTAGAATTCTCAAGGAGTCAAACTGTCTTCATTGTTTCCTCTACTCATTGCATTGGGCCAACATCAAAGTTCACGTAAGTCTATTGCAGTACTATTTCTCTTCTCAGGGTCCTGGTATTTCCAGGACGAAGTATGAGAGTGTGCCACTGTGTCGTTGTTGTAGCTCCTGTGTGTCTCTTACAATGTATCCATTGCCCTATGTATCTGTTACTGCATGTTGGGGTGCTTGAGAGAGATCAAGAGAGGATTCCACGGATTTTGTGGTTCGCATCATGATGATGATGAGTAACAGGAGCAGAAAGAACAACAACGGACTAGCGCATATATATCCACACACACTACCAAGCCAACTTGCTTACTCTGTTAGGACTTGTTTGAAGAAGAGCTATGTGCCCTTGGCAAGTCCATGTTCATGAGCTCTTTGCTTCTTGTTGCGCAAGACTTGAGCTTTATCTTGGGCGGCTTTTAGAAGGAAATTTATTTGAGATCGTTCCTGGACAAGTTTCCCCTCTCACTGTCTTTATAGCCTCCACACTACTAACTCACAGAGAAAGACTCCAACTTAACAAATGATTTGTAGCTGGATTTTTAGCCCACATTAAAAATAAATAAGGGGGAAAAATCAGTTCTCAAGGTCTATGGGCAAAGTTGTTAAAATGAAGAGGAAAGAGGAAAGAACGACAGCATTTCATAATGGAATTCCAGTGTATGTCTGCTTTTATGCCACACACTCACTTTCATAGAGGCAGGCTGACTTGATTCCAGCACTAAATGCTCTTTGCTCTACACGAGGAACAGGTTTCGGATTCGGAATAGCAATAAATGATTATGATAACATGTGTTTTCATCACGCTCTCAAGGAAGTAGACCGCACATGTATTAACATTAACGGGTCCAATTAACATCTGCCCACATACAGTGCTATAACATTAGCTGCGAATGAGAATTTACGGTGTAAATATAAATTTCTTTAGCGCATGACTCTTTCCAATGTTTAGCAGAAAAGGTGACGAAGTGTGAAAGAGCTGGATTGCTTGCTATACTTCTACTGCTACCACGATGCTACTGCGAGCTATTCTCTTTCCCTCAAGAATTCTCTCAAGCCTGATCAGATGCATCCAACTTCTCCAAAAAAAAATAATAATCATAAAATTTTAATACAATTTCCATCGTATATTCAAGGAACTTAAGAGCAACACGAAGACTTCTTAGCTTTAAAATTTTGGCTGGGAGACGAGCAACGATTTATTGCAGATCTGTTGTCGTCATCATCTGCTAAGTTGAAGCTCGGACTATCTTCCACAACGGATTTGATAGTAATAGCACTGCCGTCATTTTCTTCAGACTTCCCATTTGCACTGATGACTCGTGTATCGTCTTGTTCAAGATGTGTCTCGATCGGACTAGCGGCTAGGGTTTCCTTGGTTTTGAAAAAGGAGAAATAGGAGCCGGATGATACCATGGATGATGAAAGTTGATTAACGCTATTGCTATCGTAGGTCTTTTTCGATGGACTTGAGTCTTGTGGTCCTGCTCCCAAAATGACTTCAGCCAAAGTCATGAAAGCCTCTTGCACATTCTTTCCACTCTTAGCCGAAGTTTCCATGAATGGCATTTCATTTTGATCTGCCAGCTGTGTTATGGGGTAAAGAAAGAAGAGTATAGTCGTTTTTGAATTAAATAAAAAATCTAGTCATTTTCAAGGGATGTTGCTTGCATCGGGCGAGAGAGGGGTGAGGATGTGTTAGTTTAAACGGACGAATGACTTTCTGAGCATAGGAAAGTGCGTATAGAAAGTATGATAACATGCGTCAGACTTACAGCTTGGCCTTCTTCAGTTGACACTGCTCGAGCAGCTTGCAAATCAGACTTGTTTCCCAGTAAGATCTTAGCCACGCGTTCTCCAGTGTGCTACATAGGTCATGTCTGAGTTCATTACAAGGTAAGGACAGATACGGATTATTTAGAAAACCTGATTTTCATGTTTTACCACGTCCTCCGTCTTCAATACGAGACAGAGTGGGGCGCGCATGCAGACAAACAGACTAAACACTCACATTTGCTCCCACTCACAAACATACACATATTTTCCGTCTGCACCCGCAACATAGCCATAGACTAACACATGACGACACTCGCTAACGCTTACACACAAAGCATCACCTGCTTAGACACACATGCACGTTACAAACAGGCAAAATCACTAAGCTCGTTGTGTGTAAGAAATGTACTACTACTCACGAGCCTAATGTCATTGAGCCACTTATTGACATCCTCGTAAGTATTTCTGTCGTTGACTCCGTACACAAGGATAACACCTACAGAGCCCCGGTAACAAGATTTCGTAATGGTTCCAAATCTCTCCTGACCCGCCGTGTCCCTACATCCAATTGCAATTGAAAAATAAAACCCACTTAAAGGGACAAAAAAGCACAAATAGGAAATAGGCATACCAAATCTGTACGGTAATGCTCTTCCCAGCTACTTCCATCTTTTTTATTTTGAAGTCAATTCCTGAAGAGAAATCGAAAGAGAGTGAAGACGTTAGCTGAAGAAAACAAGGTTATCCTGCCCAGTCATGTAGACAAGAAAACACATGTGTTCGTACACACACCTACCGATAGTAGATATGAACGTGTTGTTGAACTCGCCATTGCAAAGCCTCTGCAATAAGCTCGTCTTTCCCACTCCTGAATTGCCAATAATCACCCACTTCCACAAAATATCGGGCATCCTCAATTCCCGCAGTACAGACAAACACTTTGATGATCACTTGAGTCTCTGCACGTCCAAGTCCAACTATCGCCCAACTACGAGCTGTTTTTTCTCCCTTTGTTCCAACTATTTTTTCTATCTGATCGGAATTCTGACGCGAACAACAGCAGCGGCGACGGCAGAGTAGAATGTGCGGATGGATTTAGATACGAAATCCAACATGCAATAAATTTTAAAATTGATACTTCCAAACCTTTCACATTCCCCTTGACAAACAAACAGCCTTGCACAACTTTTGTCATCAATCTACTGCAGCTTTTACAAAATCCACAGCGATGATAGTGGCAAAGCTGGATGATAACGCTCCTGTTTACAAATGGAAATTAGACTAAATATCAAGTGTAATCATGAGTGTCATATTGATGCTGATCATGACTTGCTTACGTTGTGCATAACAGTTGTCGCTCTCCCATAAACACAACATTATATTGGTCACATTAAACAAAAGATATATATAGGTCCACAAAAGGACCTATCATATATGAAGTGACACAACTGCACTGGGATCCACATCCGTCAGGGCAAATGTATAAAAGGAAATTCCAGCTGAGGCTACACATATCTGGCATTGTGAAAGAATCATATTTTCACTGACTCAGCCATCGAATACCATGTCACTGATAAGAGTCTGCCTATCTTGACAAACTAACCATCACCACCGCTATGACCAGAGGGGAGAATGGAATCTATATGTGTCCTTATTTAACAATTCTGGGTCCAGGATGGAAAGATGACGAGGCGTGAAAATGTCTAGGAGATTTCTGTGAATGGGATAAGATTGGAGTTGCCGAAATTGGATGGAAAGCAGCGAGAGTAGATGTCCTTAAGGCTGGCTATACCCTCTCTTATACATGAAATGTCCTTGGATGAGCAGGTCGGACAAAGTGCTTCACTTTTTACCCGCGTCCTCCCCTCTTTTCTAACTTAAAAAAAGTAAGGAAAGAATTCTGGGACTCTCTCTGCACTGTCAAGCTGCTGTTGCTTCAAAAGACAGCATAAAGGACTAGCAGCAGTCGTGAAGAGAAATCGAATTAAAGTTGCTATACTGGAGGAAGTCTCTCTCTCACTATGTGTGTCTCAGCTCCTCAATATGTTTTCCTCTTTGTGTTATGTATGTACAGGGACTTTTAGTGCAGCAATGGAGTGAAAATGAATTGGCAGCCAATGTCACGTCCGGATGCCATTTATAAAGCTTTTAAGGATACGGGCAAGATGGGAGAGATGAAAAAAGAGGGAGAAGAAAGGGAAGAGAAGTTCAAGGGATGTGCCACTGACATAGACAGCCATTCCCGTAGATCAACTCCTCATCTGTAGCCATTATCTGGTTAAGGTACACACATGATGGTGATTCGCGCTCTGCTCAATTCTCGCTCACGTCTTCCGCATCTAAGCGTCTCCTACTATTCTTTTATGTGTGCTGCAAAGTCTTATCTTAATCGATACTAGTAAATGGCTACCCGAACCCTTTTGATTCGTAGGAAATAATAATTCAACGACTTATCTCGAGTTTCCTTGGGTGAATCCACCGTGAATTCGAGGTGTGATTTCAAGACGGCCGCACTGTGTACGGAATCAACTCGCTTGGACGAGAGGACAGAACGGGTGATGCTGTGGCCAAGGTTAGGAATTATGACAGTACGAGAAGAATGTGGCATGAGGCATTAGTGTCATGGGATGTGAGTCAAAGTGCAATGTCATTTTATTACCATTAGTTATGATCGAGACATGTGAAGGTGCTAGCCAATGACATTGACCTTGTACCCCATAAGGTTAACATTGGGAGGACTTGACACACGCAGACAAACGATTGGAAAAGCTCACTTTATATACTCACACACCATCCGCACTCAAGCATCTTTTCTGCACTTCCACACTCACTTCGCCACAATGAATCCCCACGGATACAAAAATAGCTATTCATCCAGTCAAGTATAAGTACAAGCATAATCCTCTTTTTCCCCTTTCTCTGCTGGTAATGTCCCAGTAGATCCAATTTTTAGTCGCGGCATATTTACTATACCGGCGACTATTGCCTACGTCCACTTTTTGTGATTTGGAAGTGTCATTTACGATGGCTTAGTACCCTTCAGGAGTCCTTTCCCACGATTTGGGCAACATCAATCGCTAGGGAAGTATTCGGACATGTGCCTTTTGCTAGCCCGAAGTCTCCAGGTGCTACAGTGAATGAGATAAATGGTTGCGCGTTTGCGGTATTTTTGGAGTTTTCTGTGGATGTGTAAAAATAGAGAAACAGGTTTTTATATCAGGTATACCCGGGCGGACGGATCTAAGTATTCGATTTGAAGTCCGTCGCATGCGAGAAATACAGTTCGAATGGCACGTGTTGGGGTGCCACTTTTGTTAGAAAAGAATATGTTCGCAGTACTTTTTAATCCTTTTTTTTTCGCACTCCTTATGATTTCGCATACGATAGTATATCTTGATGTCCTAATATCGAGAATAATACGTGAAATTATGCGAAATCACAACGCACCGTCCGCCCGGGATACCTTTCTATTGGTAGAACCAAACAAGGATTCTCAGGGACCGGAGGAAAGTCTTTAGGCCGTCTTACTCTGTTGCTGATCACGTGGCGATGATTACACTTGCGTCGCCACGCCATCATCATCGCTACGTATCAACACTGCTATGTCATGGTCATCGCTACGTCACCATCACCCCTAAGTCATCAGGAACAGAGGGTGGCTCCAAATTAGTTGACTAACGACTTTTGCCAGCCCACGTCATCAGGAACAGACGGCGGCTCCAAATTAGTTGATACTCTACTATTGTCGGGCCACGTCATCATGCACAGAGGGCGGCTTAAAATTAGCCGAAACCCGACTATTATCGGTCCAAGATAGCCGGCATTCAAACTTCAATTTTGCCGACCTGACCCGACCGTATCATTTCTTCAAGTTACCCGACACCCGAATATTGTCGGCTAACAATCAAGTAAGCCACAGCCGACTATTCGACTTTGGCCTCCAAGTTCCCCGACTTTAGGCGGCCCGAAGTATCCGAAAATTCGTGCCTAATCTTCAAGTTAGCCGATCTCAAAAATTAATTTTTAAAAAAATATTTCAAAATTCTCAGTGAGTACCTCGAAATTCGAAACAATATCTCAAAATTCTGGAGAAAATACTTCAAAATTCTGGGAAAGACTTCAAAATTCGTGTTATATAAAAAAAATATCCCCCGATGAGAAGCAGGATAGTCCGCCACCGCGACTATCCTGCTCCCCATCGGGGGGATATTTTTTGCATTCGAAAGCTTGCCATGCGAGGTAGCGCGTGTGATGATCCGCTACTTCGATAGTCCAATATAGTTTTTCTTTGTTATATTTGGCGTCTTCTTGTTCTGATAACAAATGCATTCATTGAAGGACAAGCTCTTAAAAGTACACACTCCAGCTCTTGTGTGGGCACACAAACACGAATTTTCTCAAAGGCAACTTTTAACACGTGCAAGATCTCCACCTATTGTTGAGGGTCATCAGGTCGACTTGTGTGTAATGTCTTCTTTTTTCTTGTAATATTACCTTGACATTGGCATTGCCATTGAAAATTGTCAAGACGTAAAACAAGGATGAGTGGAAATTAGATTCCACATTTAGCCATTTTATTTGTGCTTTGAGCTTTTTTGTTTAAATTATGAGTCTTATTACAATCGGGCTTGTTTTCATCTGTACCACGTGTGGCTATAGCCGTTTGCCAAGTCACACTGTCTGATCAGCCTCAAATCACATGCTAATAAATCGGGTTTTACTACTTCCACCTGAGTTACTCAATTAATGACCCACACTTCCCAAGTGAATAGATGTGGCCATTGGTAGCATCTATCTGTGAAGCAATACAGCCTATGTATTATGTACTAAACAAGTGACAGTAAATTGTTGGTTATCATAATTTAATGTCACCCTGAGCAAGCCGATGGTGCTGGGAAGATCGATAACAGTTCATTTTGAGGGTCTAAAAGCTTTGTAATGTGTATGATTCCCCAGGGGATCCTAATGGAGGATCATAATTGAGAATTATTAGCTATAGTGGCATGATTTATCAGGACAAATTGGTGCGAATTACGGATTATTTATTAGCATCAAATGCTGATTAATCTATGCACCATATGTACCATGGAGACCTTGTGAGCATTGCAAGGTTCCTAAAAAGCAATGCCAAGGGTTTCATGTGTGTCTGTTGATGCATTAGCTACCACACTCTCACATTCATTTGTAGCCTTGAATGATTAAAGAGCCTATGTGCACTTCTATTTGACTTTGGTGGAAGGTGTTCATAAGTGTGTGTATGTTTGTGAGTAATTTTGCAAATTAAGAACGGCTATGCTCGCTCATCACTGACAACATTCAAAGCTCGTTGATCCCAATGACATTTTGCATTAGACTCGTCACTTGACAATCTCCAGAGGTTTAGCGAACAAAACGTCATGTGAATTTGGGGACCTTTGTAATAGAAATTCTTACTTAAGGTTTTCGTTCATGTATTTCGGTAATCCATTTACACACAGACGGTTGATATGTTGTGTTGTGAGGCTGCCTGTACGTTGTTTAAGCCTTGAATCTGTTGTAAGTTCTTTTGGATACTTAAAGTTATATTATTGGTTGATAAAGACACTTGTGCACTTTGGGCACAAAGTCCAATAAAGAAAAAAGTAGAAGTTCTTACAATTTTTGCAATTTTTTTTTACCGTTTTTGTTATCAAAATAATAATGTCCGGGATGTAACTCTTTAAAACTGCACAAAAACGCAGGGGGAGCATCCAGCAATAACCACTGCGCAAGTAAGTTCCTGGAATTGAGGGGCAACGCAAGACTTTGTAATCCAAAAAACAGTGAGGGAAGCACTACGTGCGACGCGTGTGAAAAAGCTATTCGGGGAAATAAAATAATTGAACATTACCATAAAATTGAACAGAGGACTATAAACTTGCACTCGTTCCATCCAACATTGTGCCCTTACGTAATTATTTGGTAGGTTTGTGCTAGTCTGCGCATGTGATTTGAAGGAAAGTCTCAAAAGAGCCCACTTGGATTCTCAAGAGACAATGTAGTCATTAAGAATGAGTTTGTGAGGGAGTGTGTTTGCTTTTTCAGCAAACCTCAGAGCAAAAATAATCATTTGCAGTCAGCCTAGTCCACTATTATTGCAATCAGACAACTGTTTTTTGCTCAGTTTTATAGTATTCACCTTAGTTTGAGTGTGCTCTGTAACATGCTCACATTTTTGCCTTTATTTTTGCACATTTGCGTGAGGTTATATATGTGTAGCAACGCATCAAAGCGTCCAGGATAGGGTGTACACACCCACAAACCTGCATGTGTGTGTGCATATAAATAAAACAGGTTTGAGGTATTTTATACCTGTGGGGAGAATTACGTCCACGAGTCTGCAATTAAAGGATGCAACGATGGAGAGTCATCCGGAAAGAGTAATTTATTTTCACACACATCCCATTCCTTCTTCCTTGACCTCCTCCTTCATTTCTAGAGTTATGTTACGCGTGTACGTAAAATGTGCACTGCCATTGCGCGCACTATCTCTGTATCCCTTTGAGACATTCAACCGTGTAGGAGCGTGTCTGCTCCAAAGTTCACGTGTGCAAATTTTTTCAGCTTGATTTGTACACAGGAGCTTGTTCAATAGAAAAGTTATGTAGACAAAGTATGTTGTTTGTAATGCTAATAATAACACGCATGCAATGACCGAAGCTGCTACTTCAGTTTGTTAAACTCTTTGCACTTTCGAGTTCTCGCCATCCTGCACACGCTCCATTTATCCTTCTCAAGAGAATGACGGAGGGTTTTTAAACATCTGTAAGACGCCAATCCGCAATAACAGGTAACAGTAAGTGATTACGAACTCATTCAGACTCAACAATGAAAGGCTCCATGAGCGTCACGATGAGCACGTGGAGTTTTTTATGACCTGAGGATCATCATCCGCATAATGATTATCAAGTCGGTGTAGTGCTACCATAGTGCGATGGGTGCATGTCTGTGCGCGTGTGACAGTGAACCCACAATGTAATAACATCATAAAATGACACGATATCTAACGTAATGTAAGTTCGAATGTAAATTGAAACTGAGGAAACTTTTCAGTTCACACAACAGTAGTGCAAATATAGCCTGTCCTCCTACAGTTTCCCTATTGTATTTTGTCAAAAAGCAATGAAAACGACCGAGATGTAGGGCTTGTCACATTGAGACACAATTCTGGGTAGGTTGTGCCAATAAATTAATTATCATTTCTCAGAGCATTTCAACCTGATTCTTATTTCAATGTCTTTTAGAATACACACCAGAATTGACCAAACCTCAACTACTTTTTTCCTCTTGTTTGTCTCCACATTGCTCACTGGTGATGTTATGTGAGTCCAACAGTGGTCGTAAGCAACAATTGACATCGTCCATTTCCACGTGGAGATGGAAAAGTAAGTGATTCCACGTGTACTAATGTCAATAGATATATGATAGCCTCTCGTCATGCAAACGGCTGCTCATGATCAAGTCAACTTTAATTCAAGTCACAAGTAAGTGACTGACTGACAAAGTGGACAGACAAAAGCCTCCCTCGCCTGTCTCCCAGCCTCTCGACCAGGAAGTTGATGACCGTCTATGTCAGCAACAGGTGACTGTCTGGCAGAGCGGTCCCAATTTATGTTCCATTTACATGCCCAAGATCCCACAAATTATGCAAGCATTACGTCAACTACAACACTACCGTCACCACAGAACGGGCACTTCACCTCCCGGCGCTCAAATTTAATATATTCTTGTCTACGCCAGTCGCGACACTTTCTCTTTATTGTGTGCATCAAAGGGAAAGTGAGTGACTTCCAAAATATTAACTCTAAACTCGCCTGTCCATGAAACTGTACATGCATCACATCCGTTCAAAATAACCTAATGATATGGCATTTATCAGCAATGAAATTTACTCAAATGTAATTCATAGATCCAAAATTCTTTTTTCTACCAATACAAGGGACCTTTATATGGCGAATGCAGGTAAAATTTTATTTATGAGTGTCCTGCGGTTAACACGACGGGCCTCATCAATTGTAGGACTTCAGGGACGCAAGTTCTATTTTGGCTGAGGGCAGAAACCGCCAACTGAATGTGAAGAACTGGATCGTCTCTACGTGCCACAAGCGCTCTGTGGGGTAACCCATAGCTAAAGCAATATACTGTACTAATTCATAATAATAATTGTAACAATATTAGCTTGAGAATGTAATCTCCCCGCAAACAGTGTTAGAAATTGAGTGGATAATGACGATAGATATGATAGATTTAAAATCACGCATGAATGTTGTACAGTGAAACACAGGCTTGCATGACGGACTGATGGGAAGAACCCGTGTAAAAGGGCAAAAGTTCCACGTGTGTGGAGACAGGTTAGGGGAAAACTTGGTTCCTTTTATTTTTCTAATGATCAAATGGTAGCCTCTACAAGACGACAGAGTGGGACAAAACGTGAAAAGCCAGAACCAAACCCCGAGCTTGTTACTATAGGCACTGCTCGCTCAGACATACAAAAATGTGTGAAGCTTTAAGGACCAAGCTGGTCTGTTTATGAGTGCTTGTGTGTACAGGCGCGTGGATGTGCATGTGCATGTGTGTGTGTGTGTGTGTGAGTTTGTGTGTATGTACGTGTGAAGGAAAGGATGAAAGCTTTTCCCGGCCCGCCAACCAAGTCGGCACGTGGAGACGAGCAAAAAACGCACGAGTCTTCCTTCCTTCCCACTCTCTGCTCATATCTCATCTGTCTTACGTGCTAAGACACAAACTGTAATGTCCATTGTGCTACATCAATGAAGTTGTATTCCCTACACCAACTAACCTCCATGCCCCATAGTAGTAACTTGAATACTTGAAATCCCTTCAGTTCGTCATCTTACTTTCTGCAATGCAATTTCATGGTGTCTAGCAAGAGAAAAAATGAGTCATCATCAATGATCCTTATCGAATACACTTAAGTCATAAATAAAACAATCATAATTCATCGCAAAGGAAACTGGGTCATATATCCAGTGGCAAAAACAACTATCGTCCATGCAACGTTTACTTGGCTGTGCCTCAAAAAAAGAACTCCTTCTTTTCCATCTCATTCAGTGCAGGATGGCTCACTTGCACACACAAACACATAGACAGACGAGTATCGAAGTGCATATGGCGTTGGGACCCTGAACCGGCAATCCAACTGTTTTGTTTGTAAACATCAGCTCCGGCCTTTTTTCGTCTGAAATCCTCCTCACGACCACTTCTCACAGTAAAGGGAACCCTTCCTTACACATGTCTGTGCATCCAGCCATCTCAGAGGTTCTCCGGCATGTGCAGTCCTCCTCTACGCTCGTGTATATATTCAAGCACATACACACTCACACACACATGCTCATTGAAATTCGAGGATCCCGTTTGTACGGGGAAAAAATGACAGGTGAGGATAGAGATTTTTCTATGGGGTAGACCCTTCCGCCAAAAAATCCCGGCACGTGTACATTGTCTTCCACGTTTCATTCATTCAAAGTGCGCGTGGATCTCGCTAAGTTTCTCTCTCTCTTTCTGTGAGCATTGCAGGGACATTGTAAAAAAGGGACGCGTAGTATTTAATAGAATTGCCGCTCTCTTATCAGTCCGATTTACTGCGTCTCCCAAGGCTTGAACGTTAAAGACAAGGATCCGTATAACGTAACCGCCATGAACTCCCATTGTATGAACCGGTAAAACTTGGTGCAATCATACAACCTGCAAGAGGGAAGGATTGGCCGTTTGCATACATGCTCTATATTACACCACGTTGGGTTCGTCAACTGCCAATATTAGATTGTCCAACGACCGGCCTACACACGAGCCTCAATGGTAGCATTTATGATTCCCTTGTAGAGTAAACAAATGGCGACAAGGGATAGAGGAAGACGAGAGAAAAAAGGGCCGAAGGCATTCAGGAAGACATAGAACATGTTTGGATTTAATTAGCCAAGTGCAACAGTGGGCAATGTATGTGCCTGTAGGTCAACTGTGTATACGTATTGGATTGATAGCGACAACATAGCCACCTACTACGTCAACCAAGAGGCATTGAAAAAGTGCATGCAAACTGCTGGTATTGTTGTGAAAAATAAGAGCTAAATAAACCCGGTGTCGTGGTACACAAGTTATTAGTGGAACAAGTATGGAAAGAGAAGCATGAGTGAAGGTATAAAATAGTTGCGAGGGAATCTCTCTCATCCATCCTCACACTACTGGTGTACATTAGAGCCTGTTGGGATAAGGGAAAGAGAGAAACACAGAGAGAGAGATACAGTAAGTAAATGCTGTGAAGTAGTGAGTGCATGATTGTGTGTGTGTTTGTGTGTATGTGGTGGCCAATCCTCAGCTAGGAACAGCCCCATCGCAATAATATTCTAATTGTAATTGAGGCGGCGGACTTGGGCTCTATAAATTCACCTGCGAATCCTTTACCAACTAACACTTTGACATGATCTCTCGCTAGACCAACAAGTACACTTCCCACACGGTCAGCTGATTGCTCACACACCCCAACTCCAGTTTAATACAAACTTTTAAACTGTCACCGTGTGAGTGACTTGATTAGTACTTGCTTCGTTTTCTTAACGTGTGGGAAGTCGGATTAGACCATTGGAAAAAGAGACTTATTAAGTGAGCCTGTGCCAGGGGACCCTTAGATATACTAGTAGTAAATATCATCATGTTATTTTACTACGCATTGAACTTCTTCTGTGCATTATATTCATGTACTGTGGAGCAGCCGGTGTTGGTGGAGAGTACGCGGATCGATGGAGTGTTACAAGAGAATTATTTACTTCATACGGAACCACTGGATGATCACGACATGAATGTCATTCCGGAGAATCCTGTCGTCTGGATGAGAGATGGAGGACTGAGGGGGTTCAATATTGAAACTATAAGTGGGAAGAAAGTACTGGCTTTTCAAGGTATTCCCTATGCCCAGCCACCTGTCGGATCCCTCCGATTCCGGGTACTAATTTTTCTTGCACTAGCAATTTTCTGTACAACAATATCTCCGTAATGAGCAACATTGGGGGATATAGTGCATGGTTTTGGATAATGAATTATGTTAGTTTCAACCTGCTCATTAGAAGCTTGTGTAGCAAATTAATGTTATTGTAATTATAATATTAATAATAATGATATTGACACGTACAGGAGCCCATTAGGAATGCACCGTGGAAAGGCGTAAGGGATGCCATAGCCGTTAGCCCAACGTGCACTCAAGCTGACTTTTTTCAACTGTACAAAATCATAGGCCAAGAAGATTGCCTCTATCTCAACATATACACTCCCAAGGTTGGCTCTTCTTCACATTATTGATTACCTGCGGCATTAGTGCTTAATAAATGCCTATAAATTTTCAAACAAGCTGACTTGTTGTCATTCATTGCATGACTGACTGGTTTTGGTGCTTCTTTATCTTCCTAATAGGTTCCTAAGAATGGCCACAGCACCACTGCTGGCTTGCCCGTCCTTGTTGGCATTCATCAGGGTGGCTTCTTCTTTGGCAGCTCAAGCCTCTTGGGCCCGGCCTACCTCATGGATGAAAATGTTGTCTTGGTCACTATGAATTATCGTCTAGGAGCATTGGGTGAGTCTCTCCTTATCTCTCTACCACTTCGTCATGCACTGACGGCAAGTGCATGACCAAGTGAACAATTGAAGTGGCAAGTCACTTGTCACTTTGAATATTTTTTTCTGTACATTCGACCGGCCATTTTCCTCACTTTACCCGACCTAGGCATACAAAGTTGACCTTGTATGCAAACATTGAATGAAGTGGTCCATACAAACATCAACTTGAACTCATTCAGTTGTCGTTTTTAATTTTATAGCCATGAGTTTTTTCAAGAGTTCCGTGACACAAGTAATGACAGATATATCCGCGATCTGTTGTGAGAATGATACCGATTCAAGAAAAATGTCAAAGGACCTTGTGGCTTTTTTCCATTCAAATTAGACATATAGCTTTGGACATAGAATGTATGTTGCATAAGGTCAGTTATACCGCAGAAAAGCTTCTGATCGCAAAATAATTGGGTTCTATAGCGCTAAAATTACAAGTTGGTACACAAGCTTCGTATATCCTTTTCTCTTTGCAAACAGGCTGACAAAAGTCATAAAAGGAGCTTGTCATAGCCACACTCACAGTCCTTGTCCTCATTCATTAGATTTTCCATTCATAGGAGCACAAGTTTCCATAGTTTTTCCAGTATGACAAGCAGAGTGATACCCTTGATTGTCAATCAACCGTACAAATGTACTCTTTCAGTGGAAATGGTGACGAGTAATGAGACTGGCGTCAATTGATTCTTTGGTCTTTTTCCGCGGCTGGCTGGCTGTCACGGCACTGTCAGATCAATGTGCGCACAGCCGTTTAGCATGTGAGAAGTATGAGCAAGTGGAGTTGTGGCAAGTAATGTTTCATTCATTTTGGCCAAGTTATCGATGATGTTGCCGCTGATGCTCAGGGCCAACTGAGACGAGGCAAGTTTGCCACTCCAGGGCCTTACGCGCGTTCTTTTATTGTTAGTCATGGACGGGTAACTCGTCACATAGAAATCCCAGGTTTTTTTTATATATAAGAAAAAGAAACATTACTGCTACACAGTCCATCAGTTTCTTTTCCTTTGCCCATTCTTGGGCCAGTTGTTTATTCAAGAATCAGAAGGTAAAAAGGCAGCACAAAGCTCCATGTTTCTCAGCAACTTTTTTCCCAGCCCAGCAGCAAGAAATGTTAAAGGGTTTTTTTTTATTACAGCCACAGACTATTCCTTATGCCCTTATTCCAGCTTGTTGGACTCCGTTTAATACTACATTTTCCATCTTCCAGGGTTTCTCAGCACGGGAGATGGAGCGTCTCCAGGAAACAATGGGCTCAAGGATCAACTTTTGGCCTTGCATTGGGTCCAGGAAAACATCCGTTACTTTGGAGGGGACCCCAATCGTGTTACTTTATTTGGAGAAAGTGCAGGGGCCGGCTCAGTCCATTATCACATGCTTTCTCCTTTGTCTCGTGGTAAGCGGATCACTCACTCGACCATCTTACCCACTCCTTCATGTTCCCTTGAGTACTAAAAGCTTCACTGCTTTACGTATTCAAATTTATGCGTATGCATGGAAGACATTTGTGAATAGATAATCCGGAGTTGACCATCCTGAAAGGGAACTTTTTCAAAGGATAGAAAATAACATATATGTTTGTGTGTTTTACTTATGCTCGTGTGTTCGTCTGATTCAATCCACATATGCGTGTGTGTCTTTGTGAAAGAGACAAAAAGGAGAGACTTGTCGTGTTGTTGTCGTCGTCATTATAATTATGAAATGGCTTTGTCTGCCTGGTCTTGTCGTAAACTTGTAGAACAAGTGTGGACAACTAAGATTATAAGTGACATGAAAGTTTACTTCAGCCGTCTCTTGGGTTTATAGTATCCCTTCAGGCGGCACACATCCACACGTGTACATGGCTTGTGTGTGTACCTATGTCTCTCTCTCTCAATGTGGTGTACAGTGTGCAGGCTTGTTAAGTACTCAAACAACAAGCTACTGAGTGGTTTGAGACGCCCTATAATGATACTTAATGCTTCTTACCGCATGTGACGATATCCAAGTGCTACCATACGCACTGTTTTGACAGTAACGAGAGTTAATTGAGCGGAAATTTTTTATTGTTTTTACAAAAACTAAAGCTCTCTGAGGGAATGCCATGAAGCTGAGAATCTATCCTCTGTGCAGTGGACGGTAGTTAGGGCTGGTTGGGAGTATGAGTATTCATAAGGATCAAGTGTTTTCAAATGCGATCGCGAATAAGTAAGTTTTGTATCACCACTTGGATCTAAATTAGAAATGATCTCACCAGGAAGAATTAACTTGATAATAGAAATAGAGACGTAATTACCACCCGGTAAACTAGAAAAATAAACAACCGGCAGAGTTGTATAATGTATCGAGGGACAGAAAGCATGAGGGCGTGAAAAAAGAAACTTGTTCAGCCTGCTTATTAGTATTTTTCGCAGGTTTTTTCCTTGTCCATGATAACGCAGAAAAAGATGACAAAATTATTTATCGCAAGAAGGTTTCCTTGTCACTTCTGAAGTTATTTTATGTCACGAAGTAGGAATAATGACTAATTGTAGTGACCTTCCAGTTTTCCACATGAAGCATATGTTGAACATTAAAGAAGTTATGTCAACAAGCCAATAAAACTCGGAATATAATAGCCCCCATGATTTATAGTAGATAACTTCTTTGTTTACAATGTGAATGCATATAGTGCACGGATTAATTTGTTTAAAGTATAGCCTTCAATGTCACCTTAGGGCTTTTTTGCTTCTTCCAGGACTGTTCCACAGTGGGATCTCCCAGAGTGGCTGTGCCTTTTGCTTTTGGTCTATCAACGAGAACCCGAGGGAGTTGTCCAATAAGCTGGGCAAGGCTGTTGAATGCCCGACAGAAGACTCTTCTGAGCTTGTTGAGTGCCTGAGAACTGTAAACGATACTGCTTTAGTCGGCAGTCAAGTTCTTCAATTGGTAAGTGAAAGTTTAAATTAGCCCTATCACCCTTCCTCATCAAATTACGCATTGTGCACAGGCATATCACTCGATCAGTTAGTTCTATTAGCGCATGCTGTACTTTAACGTCTTTATGCATGACAGGAATGGGCAACATATCCCGTGGCTTTGTTTGCCCCCGTAGTCGAGTATAATCATTCCGGAGCGTTCTTGGATGACTTGCCTGAGAACACATACAAGAAGCCCAATGGAGTGGCTAAAGTGCCATGGATCACTGGCGTCAACTCTGATGAATTAGCCGTCAATCTTGCCTCCATCCTTCTTAATCCTGCACTTGTCAAAGACTTTAATGAGGAGTGGGAGACCAAAGTTGGACCGATTATGATGGAGTTGAACAACTCTACCACAGATCCTGTTGCCACCTTACGGAAAATTCGAAGCTTCTACATGGGCGATGAGCCCCTGAGTTTTCATAGTCGAAAACGAGCACTTCAGGTACGCCTACTGGATGCTCAGTATTTCCACGGTGACCTAATACTTTTGCATTTTTTTTAGATGCTTAGCGATCGTTATCTCATCTCATGTAGCCACAAGGCAATCCGTTATCATGCTCAGTTCAGCGGCATGCCTGTGTACGCCTACTATTTGGATTTCAAAGGGAAATACAGTGTAGTGCAACTTCTTGGTCAGAAGCCCGAAGATTGGGGTGAGTTGCACAGATTGAAATCTGGCAGTATACAGAAACAGTAGTGGAAGGCACAAAGGAAAGTAAACATTTGAATCCCTTAGGTGTAGCCCATATTGATGATCTGATTTACCTGGCAAATAACACAGCCTATTACCCTAAACTACAATTGAACGATACGGAATATCAGCTCTCCCGCATTCTCACTTCAATGTGGGCAAATTTTGCCGCCTATGGGTAAGTTTGGAGTACACTATAGACGGCGATAAACCCATGTTGCTAGAGGCAATTTATGTAATCTGCTCCCGTAAACCGCAGAATCCCATTCATCTCGGAAGAAAACCGTCAAGTGCATGTATGGCAACCAGTCACACAGTATAAAGCATCTGATTTGCGCTTTCTCAATCTCAACCTCCAGCCCAAGATGATTCCCGATCCGTTCAAAGAGAGAATTCGATTTTGGAAAAGCCTTCAGCTACACGAAGGGGATCACTATGATTCAACTTATGATGCATACTGAAGTATTATTATTATTTTTTTATGCCCTGTACAGAACCATATTCACGGCATGAGTAAGGGGAAAGTATAGTTTGAACTTTTGTATGTTTGTCACTATAGTACATGTACTATACATATGCTTGTAGACGAATGAGAGAAAGGCCGAAAGCCCCACTCGGGTAAGTCTTAATCAGCAAAAATTTTCCAATCCGATCTACGACATTTCCCCTCTTAAAGTTACCAGTAGGACTGTTCAATAAACTGCGTTCAACCAGTTTAGTCATTATGCTCATGTGGTGGCTTAAGTCATTGTGGCTGTATGTTTGTGTGTTTGTATGTAGTTGCTAGATCCTGTGGACCATTGTTTAGCTCAAATACTCAGATGGCAATAATTGTATACTCAAACTTTAGCTGTATTTAAGTACAGTTAACAATGTACGTAAGGAGATTTTAATTTAAATATAAGACTGATTTTTAACCTAATGGCTACCGAGTTTATCCATTCCATAAGAGAAAATAATATTGTAAAAATATGTGATACTTTCAGTGTAAATTTCCATTAAAAAAGACAATAAGTAGATACTCTATTCTTGTAGCAAATCGTCTTTCTCAATCTCGCTCTCTCTCTCTTTTTTTTAGAACACCATGCTGAGAATTCATTACGACTTTCGTCAATTTTAGGGGAATCTAGCGACGAGCAAACAGAGGGGAAGTGGTAGACTACTAATGAGGATCGGATGTATTCAAGTTTCCTTCCAACACGACATGCCCTCTGGGTGCAACAAAGTTTAATCTAAATTTGGCCCTCTTTCTCATTATCATCTAGCTTCCTAACTATTTGCTCAGCTTCTATAGAAGCCTCCTCCTCTCCGTTCTAGTTCGGCTTCTATGTGGGTGTGCAGCTATTTTCTGAGGTCGGCTTTAATGGTAAAGTTAAAGACATGCTCAGCCTTACCCTCTGGACTGGTCGGTTTAGTTCATTTTCTCTCTTGCATTTGTTATGCCACACACACACACGTGTGCTACCCAGAAAACGACATAGGCCATTCCTTTAAATGTGTCGTGGAGGTGCACACAGGCTTATAATAACTCTCTGTTCTAAACACATGTGACGTTCCGGTGGCTAGCTGCTCTTAGGCATGACTATGATGACACATTAAGAGCCACACAAGACCCTCTCATATCCACAATGAACATGTTCAATGGGCCATTCAACCAGCTTATGGCTCCCGTTCATCAACGCTTGTACGATAAATATATCATTTCCATATAGTTTTGCCATGAAAATATCCTGCTGCTGGTGAGATTAAAATGAGCGATTAATAATACACAGTTTGTCCTAAATTTTCCTTTTTATCTTACAGTGAAGGAAGATTAAGGCCGGAGGGTTGAAAAAGAGAGGCCCAATGTGAATTGCATGGTTATGAGCAGTAAAATTTGGGTGTATACAGGTAGATAGCTTTGACAAATACCAGAAGTATTCGCTTTCGATTTTGTATACAATGGGAGTCGAAGCATTCAGTCTATACACATACATACCTGGTGAAAAAGATAAGAATGTTTACAAACTCTTGCACTATCTTCACTACGTCCCATCTCTTTGTGTCAGTACGGACCAAGTTAATCCTTTGAATAGGGAACTCGCAGTCTATTCTTTGAGTTAGTTGGTGTATGCGGTGTACGTTTTAATTACTACTTAAGAGATAAAAAGAAGACTCTGCTAATAGAATGGCAAGTGAGAAGAAAGGTGAAGACGTGGATTATGACGGAGTTGCCTTCGATACTGCTATCACAGAAACGGAGCCGGAGGAGGCCGAGCGCGGAGCGGAAAAGAGACCCAACTCGGCTCCAGAGAACGATGACTTTAAATCGGGAAATGAGGGACTACGAGAAAATCATGTTCTGGAAACAAGTATCGACGATGCAGTGGTAATAACAAGTGGTGGCAGCATTGGTGATGATAGTAATGGAATCCGAACACCAATGGAAAATCCACATGACACAAATATCCCAGCTCAAATTTGCAATGTAATCACAAAACTTTTGCCCACTTTATGCCTTACATGTGTCATCCAATTTATTGATCTGCTGGCCGGAGTGAGTTTCTATCTCATCGCACTTGTCATCTTCCAAGTTATTTTCTGGCCATCCTTATCATATGTGATTTACTCCAAGTTTGTTACCAAGAGGCGTGAGCTATTTAGGCCTATAGCCAAGTTTAGCCATGGTCATTGGATTCATTTCTTCCTCCTCCAGGTTTTGACATTTCTTTAGATAACTTTGTTAACATCAGCCTGTACTAATGAATCTTGTGTGTTCCAGGTTTATGCCACTTTGGTTGTCGGTGCTGTGCTCCTTCAAATCCTATCAATCCAATATCTGGATGTCACAGTGTCCTTAGCCATGTCCTTTCTTCCTGTAATCATCCTTATTCTCATCGAGCACATCATGACAACGAAAGCTTGCAATGTGGAACTACTCATAAGTCTCGTAGTTGGCTACACTGGAGTTGTATGTGCGGCCATGCCAGCAGTTTTAGCCACGCATCCCTACATTCAGTGGCTAATCTACGTGAGTCTCTTCAAATTAAATTCGTACGAAATCATCATTAATGACCTCTTGAATCGCTCAGAGTGGGATAGCCGCGTCAATAGGAAGTAGCCTTTTGACTATTCAGGCGTCATTACTCCTCCAATATTTTCGTCGACGTCATACCGATGACTCCCTTCTCACATTGAGCATCGGTCTCAAAGGTTCCATCATTTGCCTTGTCGCAGGCCTAACCAAGGATGCGCTAGGCCCCGTGGATTCCAGCAATTCAGGATACATTGCTGCAATTGTGTCCTTCGGCACGCTGGCAGCCTTCCTTCTCATCTTCAAACTGAATCCTTCGAAAAGAATAAAAGTCGTGGTGCCACCTACTGACACAGAATCAAGGTCCCCAGAGACATCAGCGAAACCGTTCCCTGTGGGCTACACAAGTGTACTCCAGCTTCGTGTTCTCATCTTTGTTTTTTCGCTACTTTGGGGCATTTGCAAGCAGTTTCATCGTCATATTTATCCCAGCATTTTTAGGTACGTTGTAATTGATATTTTAGTAATATTTGTAACTGATTTGATTAGTTGTGCTAAAAATTAATCCCGATTGTATTCGTTAGCGTGCTGGGAGTCATTCTGATAAGCTGTGCATTTCTATTGGCCATTGCATATCGTGAATGGTACGCCATGGTCAACTCGAGGAAAGAAGATGAACGCCGCCATCTGGATAGACAATCCATGGCGTCATTCGGCATATTTCAAGCCATTCCATGGCTATTCTCAGGTCGACCCTTCTTTTACATCCGCTAAAAGTTGTATTTATTACTGGCTAATAACAAAGTACTACAGCAAACCCTGAGAGCACAATATTACAAGGGAGTCGTAATATGGATCCCTTCTAAGGCACTTATTTAAATTGCACAACATTAATACCCTTAAGCTCGAAACGCTTAACATTTGAGAGGAACTTGAACCATTGTGTACAATAGTAATAAAAATCCAATCTTGAAACAATCTACAATATATGTACTTGATTTTTTTTTACATTCCATACAAAGTGACAGGTCTAAACGTGAAGACAGGAAGAAGAAAACAAAATATGTGACGCTCACGTAATAATCATGTAAATCATCATGATACAAAGACTAGGTAATCCACTCAACCAATTCGCAGAACGAATGTCAACTTAGATGCTACAAACAAGAAAAAGTCCATCGGCAAACTCAAAAGTTACTAATAAAAAATTAAAGCTTAGTGTATTTAGAATAATTGTGACGACAATAATAATAATAATAATGTTCCACTAGAAAAAATAGGACTAGAGCAAATGGTAGTCATAATAATAAATAGTCAAAATATCTGTATATGTTTCTATTACAAAACTAAGAACATCTTGTGATATATATTTTTTTTAAAAAAAAAAGCACGGAAGACATCACGAGAGAGACAAATAATTAACTATTATAGAAACATTGTAGCTAATACTCGAATGGCATACAGATCAATGGAACTACATTTCACACATAGGCGCACACTTATATAAGATACGTACAGGAACCTCGGTATAACTTGCATTTATCTTATTCGAGTACAAAAATAGAGTATCATTCAAGATGGTTATGCTGCTCATGCAATGGAAAAAAAAATACCTGTCTGTTTCAACGAGTCAACTAATACCTGTAAATATTTTCTGATAACTTCAATAGAAGGGGACTATTAAGAAAGTCTATTAAACAAGTAGCAAGAGCCACACTATGGCGTCAGCATACAACATTATGGCATTACAAAATAATAACTATAATAATGACCAACCTCTACTGTACAATGAAGGCTGTTTACATAAGGCGCTAATTATTATTATCATTAGAAACTTTGGGCTGTCTTTTTGGCTAAATTATTAGAACGATTTTTTGGCACTCTTATAGTGCACACCAAATGCTTTTCAAGAATGTGCCTCAAGTACTATGCATTTCTGCTCCGTACGGTGTACAGCTGCATAGTGTTAACTCAAGTTGCTCAACTACTCCAAGAATAATGGGACCTGATAGTAGTGTGTTGTTGGTAAATGCTACTGTGCGTAGAGCTGGTGATGAATTCTTTCAATCGAGTCAGTTTCCCATGGCGGATCATAACGGTTGTTATGAATACACGTTCGTTCAGTCACTCACTTTCCGATTCCGATGATTGGCTCGCATACAGGAAGACTCGATATGTTTACATAAATATGATTTGAGCGCAAATGTCTTGCCACAGCGGGAGCAGACGAATGGTTTGTTCGTCGAATGTGTTTGTGTGTGTGCACGGAGATTTGATTTGTCCGCAAAAGCCTTCCCGCAGATGTGACACTTGAATGGCTTCTCCCCTGTCGATAATAACAATAATTGCATAATTGTTAACATTTCTGTTGTTGTCTGACGGAGCAAGTGTAGCATGCAACAGCAGTCAGCTCAACGAGTCTAGGGATTAGTTATATGAGCAGTTGTAATTGCTCCCAATTCCCGAAGCGGAGAGAACGAGAAAGTGAAGCGTGAAGATCCGAGCTTACTTAAAAACCCGCAGCAAGCACACACTGCCCAGATGTCTACGATGAACTTCATGCACACATACACACAAGAGAGTCAATCTTGTCTATGTGCCTTTCACAGTTCAATAGCTCGCGCATCGCACACCTCTCTCTCTCTCTCTCTCTCTCTCTCTCTCACAATAACGTAAAGGAATCTGAATGCATTATAGCGGTAAGAAAGAAGGGATGCCAAGAAGTGCACACAGTAAAGGGTTATTTGGTAATAGAAAGAATGAAGACAGGGCGACTCTTGTTTACAGAATCTAATTGTAACGATTACAAGAAGCACGCCACATGAGGCTACGATGTTTATAGAGAAAATATAAAGAAGAGTAATGGTAATAAATCTTACCCGTGTGAGTTCGTATGTGTCCCTGGAGAAGCCAAGGTCTTGAGAAACCCTTACCACAGTAAGGACATTTGCAAGCCTACATAATCAATCTAGCGTTATTACATAGTTAAAGACAAACATAGAGCATTGCCATGGCATTGTAACAACTTCCTCTCCATCCCATAACGTGTATGGGTAACGACTAGAGAGACATATTCGGGAGGTAATATATATGTACATGGACTATAACTGCGGAGGAAGTGCGTGCGGGTGTGTATGAGAACTGCCTATGTGAATGATTTAAGGCTAGCATGGCGTCTGCCGTCTTTCTTTCTTTCTTCTCATACTTTACTCTCTCACTCGCAACATGTTTAAATGCCTGTGTTATGCAAGAGATGCTTGTTGCTTTTACTACAGCAATTCCCAACTCCTTTATCTCTCCAACTACCAACTGCCATACCAGCTAGCTAGCTGCAAGCTCCTTCAAGAGTTGTTCATTTAATCAGCAAAGACAAATAATTGGAATTATTTCCCTTTGCCGAGTGGGATAAAAGTGGGGAGGAGGGGAAGTAAAACATGGTTAGGTGTATGATCATAATGGAAAAGTATGTCGGCGCAATGTTTCTTGGCTCCAGTTCAGACTCATTCGGTCCTCCTGATTACATGAAAGGATGACATATGAATGACGCAGGATGACCGTGTGAGTGTCTGTGTGTGTGTGTGGGTCTGTTAGAAGACGAAATAAATGAACGCCACTTTCCCAACGACTTACTTGATTATGAGTCCTGAGATGCATGGAGAAGGCGGGCATGGAAACGTAGACTTTGTCACAATGTGGACACTTTTTTACAGCTGCTGAGTCATCTGGAGATCGGTGTGTTTGCCGATGGCGTGCTAAATTGCTCAAACTAGAGAAGGCTTTACCACATTCGGTACAAGAGTGACGGAGGAGGATGGTTGTTCCCTCTTTCTCACTGTTGCTCCCATTGCTGCTCATCCCATTACTGATAATGCTGCTACTGCTGCTATTATTGCTCTTGTTAAAGGACTTGGCGGTCGCCAGGCTCACCTGCAAAGTGAAACAGGCAGACTTTACGTATGCATATATGGACGCCGAATACATTCAATCTATTTCTAGTCACCCCTTTGCCGCACAGTATACATTCCTTCGTGTCTGGAGCACTAAATGGTACGACGCAACGAAAGGCTTGCCATGACTTGAGTTAAACTTACTACCGTACACAGTTGGGGCTGGTTGACACAAACGGGTGGGAAATCACGCAAGAAAAATTCACAAAGAAAAGCTTGAATTCGGCTCAGGAAAACTCACCTCGGCAAGCTGGCGAAGGTTGAACAAGTCAATATTTTTGATGGACAAATTCACAGGTTGATCCATGTCCTTAGACTCTTTGATTAAGTAGCTCCAAGGTTTTCTCGGCGGCGAAGAAGAGGGCTCCGAATTATGCCCATCTGACAAGTCCAGTCCTCTGTCCAGCTCGCTGTCATTCTCGGTCCCACTACCATCACTAATGGACAACTGATTTAGCTCCAAATCCTCCTCTATCGTCGGCGTCGGTAACGGCGTTTTCTTCAGTCTGGGGAAAGTGCACAAGTCGTAGCGTTTATGAGTGAATAGGAATGACTTTGGCATATTTTTTGACGACACAGGCCTGATATTCCTACAGAAAAGGTCACTTCACTTGCCCACTGAGGGTGTCTGCACACTCGGGCTACGTCAAAAACTGAATGTGCGATAGCAAAAGAGTGAGCTCACGACTTGATGAACAGCCGAGTTTTTCACAGTCAGTGGTTGTGGAAGGAAAGCGGAAAAGTGTCTTTAAGCCACTGACTTTTGGAATGACGATCTCAAAGTCTACGAAAATAACTTGTTAGGGGATAGGAAGAAGAAGAGAGGGACTCAAGGAAAACTTCCCCTTTTTCAAACGGAAGTGCTCTTCTTCATCTTCATATGCACCAAGCACACAAATAGACATTACACTACATATCTCCCTTACATCCAACGTTCACATGGCAGAGGAATGCTATGAGTTAGCAAGCATTCCCTAGGATTACGTCTCTATGTCTATCTGCCTGTGTGAAGAAATTCGGGAGCTGGACGGGTGTTGTGTAGAATCTTCTTGCTGTTCTTCTTCTTCCTCTCTCTCTCTCTCCTCTCTCTCTATCTCCTGTTGCGTATATCATCATTACTCTTAGTCACAACTACCTTCAGCACATCGTGTTTAGTCGCCGTAATGCTATTTACGGACGACTTCTTAAATCGGTCGCATCAGGTTAGGGTAGAATTTAGTGGTTCAT
>JAQIWI010000452.1:0-31774 GCA_034698825.1 Deuterosminthurus bicinctus | reverse complement strand
ACTGAAAACAACATCTGGCTTGCCTTGACTTGACAGCAATTATTATTGCTGCGTAAAATGCGGCTAGATTTAAATGTTAACTTTCGAGGGAATTCCCAAAGACGAAAATGCAATTGAAACATCTCAACAATAATAATCTTGATTAAGGTCTACTACATTCACTTGGCTTTGTCATCCGTGGTATTTCCTCTCATCTACTCCTATCATGCTAACGCACATGCTCTCCATTGTGATACTACCAAGCTTGAATGTTTTCAATTATTATTCCTTATTATTTTGCGACTAATAAAAATCATTCAGGAGGGCATAACAGCCCATTTTTTTTTGTTACAACATGAATTTTGGTTCAGTGAGAAATAATTGTGGAATGAATTCCCGTTCACAAAATGTATTATTAAGTGCTTCTGCCTGCAGTCGAATAAAGTACATTTACGAACTACCCTACTTTGACCGAAAGGAACTCTGTAGAGTACTGGATGAGAATAATCAGTGGGAAACTATAGGTACGGCAAGCTTACTTCAATTCAGTACGTGAAAGTACGTACTCTGTCCTATTAAAATTTTGACTAATTTGTTGTTTTTTGGACCATAGGAGGGGGGCTGATGAGTTATTCGAGCAGCGAATTGAGTGAATTTGGCCGTGCCGTATTTCGCGGAGCTTCACCAACCGAGTGCTTGCTCACAGCCTGGGGCAGTCAAAATCATACCATCCTGGAACTTTTTATTTTACTTAGGAAGATCAATCATTTTCGAGGGATGAGACTTCTTGCTAATTTTGGTGAGGAAGGGTTCTTCATGTCTAAATGGTGGACATTATGTCCTTATAAATTACTTTCATCCTTCCTAATAGTTGACCCTAAGTACCATGTGTACATCTTGGATGGTGAGGAGAACGCAACACTGGAGCTGATGCAACTGCAGACACAACAGGAGAACCGGACAGTTGATGCCAAAGTGCAGAAACTTCCGGATGCTACTAAGTGTGATCCGACTGATGCTAAGGCCAAAGAAACCGTGGCTGGTTAGTAAATGTGCTTGACTGCAAGTTTGGATTGTATACTGAAAAATGGTAAAGGGTGCTAATGCTTTTTTGCAGACAGCAAGCGAAAGTACGCAACTCTTGCTGAATCATACGGTATGCTGCCTCAGATACCTTACACACAATTAGTAGAGGCTACCAACAATTGGGATCGTAGGAACATTCTGGGCAAGGGTGGCTTTGGAACTGTATTCAAAGGATTCTGGAAGTCTACGGATGTTGCTATCAAGCGAATGGAACAGGTTATAATCAGTTAGTTTGCTACATTTTGGGCTGACATTTTTAAATGTGGACTTCCTAATTATTACAGAGAGCAAACCATGATAATATTGAAAGCCAAATGAAGCAAAGTCTAGGAGAGTTACGATTCCTCAATTCCTACAGACATGACAATGTTCTTCCTTTGTATGGATACAGTTTAGAAGGAGACCACCCTTGTCTTGTGTATCAGTACATGACGAATGGGTCTTTGGAGGACAGGCTTCTTTGCAGGGTTGGTACTTAAAAAACACTTATTGAATTGCCAAAAAAACGGTCTTGTTCATGAATTCTTGGCATTTTGAATAATAGCAAAAGACAACGCCACTGAGCTGGGGTACCCGGTATCAAATTGCCAGGGGGGTAGCGTGTGGAATACAGTTTTTGCATTCTATCAGTGAAAAACCACTTATCCATGGAGATATTAAAAGGTAGCTAAATACTAGTTGACATGTGTTTTATTGGATCCAATTAACGTATGGTTACAAACTATATTTGATTAGTGCCAACATCCTACTCGATCGTAATTTCGAGTCAAAGATTGGAGATTTCGGGCTAGCCAGAGAAATGTCCAGTGCTTCAGCCACAGCTTCGTACGTCAGGGTTTCACGCGTCCATGGCACCCGTCCGTACTTACCCGATGAGTACCTTCGTTCTAAAAAGTTATCCACAAAAGTAGATACATTTAGCTTCGGAATTATGATCTATGAGATTGCAACGGGGCAGAGAGCTTACGAGGAAAGCCGACCAAGGAAGTTCTTAGTAAGTCGGTGTTGAATCGGTGTCTTCAGATTGTTGCCTTCCATTGTTATTATGAGAATTCATTTCATTTGCAGAAAGACATGATGGAGGAAGCAGATAACCCAGAGATTTTACGTGACGTCAAAGGTGGCCCTGACAGCTCCGACATTTACCTGAAGCTTATCATACTTGGAAAGAGCTGCACTCGGAAGTTAGCAAAGGAGCGACCCGAAATGGTTCAAGTTCTCAAATCATTGGACGGTTTTTTCTCGCAGCCTACTAGTATTCGTATGTTTCCCATAATTTTGGCAACCCTGACATTTTCGCGTCTGTTGTTAATAAGCTGTTGCATATCTACAGGGACAGTCAGCTCTCAAGTCACTGGTCTACCATTCTTATTTGAAACACCGTCCAGAGTTCCGTCATTAGCACCTACGGCCACTTCCGTCCATAGACTTGTAAGATGACATATCTATACTCATGTGTCAAGTTTTCATTACCCATCCCATTCTTTTGCGCAGAGTCCTGAAATCCGTGGCATGGCAGATATGCGAACCGTGAGTCCATATTGGTCTCCACAGCAACAACAACAAGCTATGCCATTTTTGAATCAGTATAACCCTCAGTTGCAAGGTGGTCCTCAGTCAGTACCAAAGCCTTACCAGACTGACTCCATTGGATCATCGCCGAGACGCAGCCCTTTGCCATTTGTCCCGCAGGCGGCCTCACCCTCACCTCAGTCCTTCACAAATCCAGTAACCTACAGTGATAATAGTCAGCAGAGCAATCCCCAGCAACTGATGAATCACACTGGAGCCGAACAACAACAACAGCAGTCACATCTTCCCCAGTTTGTCGGATTTGTGCCGCAAAGAAACCCACGACAGATGCATCCAACGCCAGTCCAGTCGCTTCCAAGAGTCCCTGTAGTGGCCAATGTCACCCCACCAGATGATGATTACTTTCCTTTAGTCATCCAAGATCAAGAATCAACGGACTATGATGGAGAAAAGCGAGACTTTGACTGCAGCCATGGCCCTACGACTGTGATACCCCTCATAACTGAGCTTGGTATTAAAGACAACAATGAGGAAGATCAAACAGACTAGCACAGTCGTGCTAAACTTCCATTCCGTTTTTATCTTTTTTATCAGTAATTCGTGCTCAAGACGAAGTGAAATCCTTTGATCGGTAAACATTTAAAATGTACAATCAAAATAATTATTTTACAAATGCATTCCTCTTAGTAGCTTCGCTTAGTATGACAGACAGTGTTACTAAGTTGGTTTGCTGGTAGCAGTCAAGAAAAAAAAGCAAATGTTTGCCAATAAACGACATCCCTGAAATGACTACAAAGGTTCCAACATTACAAACTCCTAAAAAATATTTTATTCGTTGATTCTGCAACTGGACAACATTCACTATAACCTTCGCTTTGATTTCATGTTGGAATCTTTGCCTAAATCATGATGAACCAACTTTCTACTGTATTGCTTAGCATTCTCAGCAGCCTCCATGTACATGAGCTGCTGCTCCTGTACCGCTTTCTTCACAAGTCGATTAATTTCCGCATTATCTGGATTGGAGCGCATGTGCGGATTGGCATCTTCCTGTATGGAGCCGTCCAGTCGGAAATAGGGAGCTCCGAAATTCTCTGGAGGGACGGTATCATGTCGTGAGCCAGTCCGAGGGTTCCATAAGGCATCCTCCTTGGGTTTTTCTCGGAACTCAATGGGCAAGAAAATGTTCAAATTCGGTTCTCGATACACAATATTATTCTTGAGTGTGTAGAACTCTCTCTCCTCCATCCCTGACGATTTTTTTTCTGCCACTGGCGTGGATCTACTCCGTCCAGCTCGAACTTTGTTAGACTCGGGATCTTTGCCCGCACCGGTAGGTTTGGTCCTTGTAGGCACTCTGTGAAGGGACGGGAGGAGACCTTTATTGCTCGCTGGAGCTGCTCTCAGCACATTTTTCTGCTCAAGATAATTGAGTTTCCTCCGTGTACTCTGTGAAGACTTGGGCTCTGTGCTGTTGATTGGGACTTCTGAGTCCTTCCGTCTAAACTCGTAGAGATGATGAGTTACCCGCTTGGAGTTTTTCGACGTTGATGGCGTCTCAAGGTCTGGGTCGAAAGTTTCATAAGTTACCTTGGTAAACGTAGGGTCCTCGTGCTTGAGAATAACATGTGAAACTCTTACAGGTCTCGGTGATGATGATGCAATGTTATCATTGAGCCCTTGGAACGTCATTGTTGTGCTTCTACTACTACTTGCTTCATTCATCACACCTGCTAGTAGTCCATCTGCATCATCATCAGCCCTCACATCCTGACTATCTGTTGCAGTAACATCATCCAGTCCAAACTCCTCGGACGTGTCTGGATTCCCTGATATTTTATCCAGCCCTTTCAAAAGCTTTATGATATCTTTAACAGCATTTCTAACTTCTGGATTGGTTATTGCAGTCTCCTCCGTGAACCTCTCCATGCTCCCTGTCTTCGCATCTCGTTTCGGAATCAAAGACTTTCGCGATTTGGAAGTTTTCTGTGAATTATGTCTTTGTCAAACTGTTCCTTTTAAAACTCTCACGAGCGACAGTTTGCGTGCAGCAACTCACCACTGGATTGGACAGGGCTCTCGAAGCTTGCTGCTGCTGCTTCTTGCTGGGAAGTTTCACCTGAACTCCACGATCTTCCGTGTCCATTGAGGGCGCTCCCGAATCATTTATTACATTTATATCCTTTGTCTCCATATTGACTTTCAAAGGTCCACGCAGTTCATCATCTCTCTTTCTCCTTAAGATTGCCCTAGACGTAGTGATGCACTGAGCTTGCCTTGCGCTGTCTTTACTAGCGCTCTCATACTAGCTGTTCTATCTACGATCCGCCGGGTAGACAAAATAGACCAAAATCTTAAAGTCGTTTGACTTTAGCTAACAACATTGAAGGAACTTGAACTGAGAAGAGAACAACACTGAAGTTACGGAATTCGCAATAAAATGATGCGCGTGGAATGGAAATTAGAAAAAACTCAAAGCCTGCGCAGGCTTATGGCTTTGACAGACAAAAAATATAAAAAATCAAACTTGATTTGTAATTTGTAATTGTCAGAAATGAGCTCGCAGGTGCTTGAATGTTAAAGTAAGGAAATTCTTGCAGACAATCTCATACCTTGACAACAATGTTAAAATCCCATGCAAGCTACTAAAGGGAACGGTTCTAAGCCCTGAGAAAGATAATTGAAAAATCCAAGGTTTAGCTACGGCTCAATAGTTCAAATGATTGGATTACATTGACGGCAATTAAATGCTATACACATCAATAGATTTGTGGCTGGAAAAATGCAAAAAAATAGCTGTACTATAGCCCCCTTGCAGATCGACTCACCCGGTAGACCATAAACAAATCCGGCTCTTGCACATGGAATGCCCAAATTCCCCCAAAATGTATGATGAATTGCAAGACAGCTATGACAATGAATGGGTGCATAATATCTGACACTGGAAAACCAGTATTGATATTGATATTTACGCCTCCACTCACTGGATTAGCCCATCTGCTTTAGCAGAAAGAAGCTGAGAAAATTATAGCACTGCCGCCTCACTCTCAAGTCCACTCAAAAGCTAATGACGAGAGTATCGAGCCAACTGGACTAATTAATTGACTTTCCTACTTCATTTATAGTCTTTGTTCCGTGTGACAGTGTATGGACGAAGTAGCTCTATACGTCAGCCTCTCGGGGGTATGGGTATTTCACACCATGCAATCACTAGGGGCATATCGATTCAGACATCTCCCATATGAAAACGTATCGTCAATCATTGCTACCCGTCATACAATGACAAAGGTCGAGCCGGGTGATCATTCCAGTTGACAAGTGCATCCCCATAATACATGAACAGTTGTGCATCCACCCTGTAGCCATAACAGTCAGTACGCATACATCCTCCACAGTTTCCAGCAAAGATGAATGCATGAGGTATACATGTGTAGTGTATACACAACAAGTGTGCTCATTTTTATGTGGTATCGTAATCAATACCAGGGTATCATCTCTACTCTCACCAAAGTCTCCATAAACTCATTACAAAAATTTTATCTTGAAAATGAGTGCAAAGTTGACACCTGAAACCCCACTTCCGTCCATTGACCTGAGCTTTACATTGGGGCAGAGGCGTTTGTCATGGACTCTAACTTCTTCTCCTGTTGCATTCCTCATGTCAACTCCCTTGCAGTAACAAAAGACGTTAATTTAATTGCTCACGGGCTCCTCACATCACTTTTACGATCGCTCTTAAAAAAAAGTTCTGGAGCCTGTGAGCGAGGGCAATATGCTAATGATGATGACGCCCGTCATCAGTCATTTTAAGGTCATTCAGTCAACGTGTCTTTTATTAGGCCGAGGAAATACTTGTCACTGAGACGTGAATATTTGCGAGCCAAAACACTAATTGAGCCGAGCTGTAGATGGAAGCAAGTATAGGCGCATGTAAAATGAAGATAGAGAAGTTTACAGTAATTAATGAGATAGTGAGTCAACTTTATTGCCATTGGGGCGCGTATGTCGGAGCAGAGGGAAGTAATTTGATCACACTCTTCTCATAGTACCTTGTTTACCTGAGCGATGGAATTCCAAGATGAATCACGTGTAGATTGATTAATTGATCGACTGTGTGACACAATAAGACATGACGACTGAAATAGGAAGCGGAATGTGAAAACTAAAATGATGTCGAATGATGATGAAGAAAAAATATGACAAAATACACGATAATTTCGAGAGATTATTTTCTGTCATTTTTGATTTTTTTATGTTTTTTTCTCCGAATTTTTGCTTTCTCTCTCTCGGCGCGACTCACACACATACACACACAACAGAACAAAATATTACAATTATTTTCATTATTATTGCCGATGCACAATAAACCACAAATTGTACCCACGCAGTTTTTTTTATACTTTCGTCTTCTTCACATAATATAAGTCATGATCATATTTTTTTTTACATGATTAGACAACAACACCTTGACCCGCTTATTTTCATACTTTTGAGAGAAATATGTCCGGGATGTTCTATATATGCACACGTGCGCTGGATCCAAAGAGAATGTAACTTATAGAATATTTTTTGGGTAAATAATTTTTGTTGTTGCCAAGTCTTGCATACAGCAATCATTTAAAGCAATCAATGGCCACATAGTACCACATTACAGTTTCTTTTACGTCAGGATTTAAAACCAAGAGCAACGATAATTATTCTCTTTTTTTTTTACCTAATGTACATCAATAGTGCTGGTTACTCTTTTTAAAATGCAGCTACTACGGCTACCTACCCGCTATAAAGTCAACATCATCATCATTAGTTCAGTGATCACTTATAGTTCCCTACATATTTCATTCATATATTCCTAAATTCATATTGAAAACAAAACAGAGCATAACTGTTTGGCAGTATTACGGAGTCATAACAAGCAAGGTGATGATGATGAAGCATGTGATGCAACTGATGACCACCGACTGTGTCACCAAGTAAACTTCTAAATCGTTAAATTTTTTGGTCTTCCTTTCATAACAATGGAAAAATGTGGCGTATAACAAAAGTGACAAGATCTTCATACACTAAATTATTATCCCCTGTGGGTTCAAACTATTTCCCCACGCACAAGATAACCCTACACAAGATCATACGTACCTGAAGAAAACCGACTAAAGTTTCCACTTAAACAAAATGATGCCATAACCTTGTTTTTTCTTCCAATTATCTGATGACCGGAGATTTGGTGATGTTTGTGCAAAATTTTTCGCATCACCGTCCTCTTTACAAGCGAGCAGTTGCACACACTTGGAAGCATAATCACTCGAAACTGAACAAACTGATGAATGCGAAATAAATTTATAATGTAATATAAAGTAATGACTGAGGCCAACTTAACGTCTCCATACAAGATTTTTGTGTTGCATATCAAGTTAGAAGAGAAGCTACAAAAAGGGTGTAGTTATGGCGCATTCGCAATGGTTACTGAGAGTAGAATCCATCTGAAATAAATAAACCATCTTGATGATGATCCAATTAATAGCACACCAAGGAAGTCATCATCATTGAATATAATACTTACCCATAATTCTTCCAAAGGAGATCCATGCATCCGAATTGTTCCCCTTGGTCAAAGCAATATGCTGGATGACTTTGCCCAAAATTAACTGGAGACGCGGGCGGACATCCGCAAGGCTCCTTTCCTTCATTACGACTTTCAAGCATGAAGTGATTAGCCTCGAGGCCTCTTCTCCCCCCTCCTGCACTGCCCAATTCAATCCCTCGAACACGAATTTTTCCGCAATGCCACGAGAGCAAAGACTCGCCCTGACCACGCTGATGTTGTTCTGTCAATTTAACATTCACTTGTGAGCAATTGCTTACTACAATATTGGTGGAGAAATGGAACGAATTTAAGACTGTCAGGTACGTACCTGTCCATGCTTAGCAATGATCCTAATGATGCTGGCAATGTCATATGGCTTCTTGGCCGGGTCCACAATTTTCGGATTCACGTAGTTGAGAGGTCGAACGAATACCCAGTCGTTTGCTCGCAAGTCCATCAGGTCCAGTACAAAGCATTTTAGACGCATTGTTGCACCAGCTCGCGCCCTGTCCATCATTTTGTACAGAACAGTGTCCAAGTAATTTGAACCTGAGTCCAGGTCTTTCAGTTCCGCATCTAACTTCTTTCCTCCCAGCAGTATCAGGTTGCAAAGGGATTCCAAGCAGGGGTCGCCAACGGTGAGAAGAAGCATGTCCACGGTCCTTTGAACATCTTCCATTCTCACGATATCAGCATTGAAGAGCTCAGCCAAAAGACGCATCACTTCAAGCGACTTTAGATCCACCTGCGAATAATTAATTAATGAGTGACCAAAACATTATTAAAAAGCCACCTTGTTAAACAGGCAAGCAAGTACAATAATTGTGGCTCACCTCTACCAAACGCATTACAGCAGCTCTGACATTCTTTTCCAAGTCCGACGATTGATCACAAGCATGAAAAATTAGTTTCACATAAATTTGTACGTACGACGGCTCGGAAATAGTCTTACGAAGAATCAAATTGACACAAGAATCCAGAAGTTTCGGATCTTTCGGTAAGACATGCGGTAAATGTTGGGCCATCTGAGTCAACGTACTGGCAGTAATTCTGTTGAGAATTCCTTGCAAGGTCCTCGTCTTCTCACTTGCAGCAGCAGGAGGATTTCTAAAGGGGCTACCCTTCTTGGTTCCCTGCCTGCTAGCAGTCGCAATACCCGCAGTAACCATCGCGGTAGAATCCAGGTACATGTTTTCAGCAGTCTTGGTTGATGACTTCGCATCCATCGCCGCAAGGGTATTAGCCGAACTGAAAGATTCACTTGCGTTCTCACTTTGAATCTGAACAGAAGGTGTCCACCATTTATTATGAGGAGCCCATGATTTAGAACGCATTTCCAGAAGATCCAACACCATGAACTGAATCCGCTTGGAAATCTAAAAATCATTAGATAAGTTCCATGAACACGAACAAGAAACTTGAGTTTCATTATACAAAAATACATAGAAAATATTAGACACTAATACACATTTAACAATGTATTTTTATTACCGCCAATTTTTCAGATCCTTTCAGGTTGAGCTTGTTGAAGAGCTCATCCATCCACTCCTTCCTCGTTTCCTCAAGCTTCTGACCGGCAAATGTCATTACCACGCAGAGGCACTCCAACGCTTCGTCTGCATTCTCGGGATCGTTATAGCTGGTGATAATATCAGCGATCCTCTCCATCAAAAATTTGGAAGAGCAGGCATTCTCCACGTACAGTTCCGCAATAAAGCGGTGAAGCGTAACCTTCTTCCTCCGCGCTATCCACTCCTGATCCATCGAATGCGAAAACTTGGCAATTTCTTTATCCGTAGTCAAGTTCTGTCCAAAAGAATTGCAAACTTAAGCAGAGCCCCAGACTAGCATCTCTCCTCTACAATGAACTTGAACTTGATACTACTTACTTTCAGCCCCTGATGAATTTGGGCGTTAAGAATCGTCCTTATCTTGGTCCCCGTATTCGGAGCCCTTCGACTGACTAAATAACCCATGAGTCGAGCATAAATATTCATATACTGAGGATCATTCAAAGCTTTCGCAACCATTAGTTGAAGCACTTCTGTTATTTGCTCCAGATTGGTAGGCATTAAATTGAGCCATCTTTTCCTCAGCCGATGGTAATTAACCGAGCTGATTTTGTTCAGAACCGACCTCACCTAATGACAAAACAACAAATAAAAAAAAATTATAATTCACATCCCAAAGGTCACACTACCTACTTTCGTCTATAACTACCATTTTCTCACCACAACATAAAAAAAAAGAAACTATGAGTTCATAACATGCACACACCAACACAGCTCTGACCGACAAGACCAATAATTAATCCTTTACCTTGCGTAATAAAACATCGCGTTCGTTTTTTGCAGGAAACTTTTGTGGCCTCATCTCAGGCATGAGCTTATATCTTCCGGCTTCCGGACTAGACTCTTCCATATTCTTCAGGCTTGTAGAACTGGAACATCAGAATAAAGGAAAACATTATAATTTCATTATGAGTAAGTTCATTTTTATAATCCAACATTCTGTCAACCTAAACCTCATCAACAATACCCCATGAATGCTGTCCTACTTCTAATGACATTTAACTTCCAAAATTCTACTTCAAACTGTTGACACATCGGACGCGATAATGAAATGAATCGATAATGACAACAAGACACGCACCAAAGATAAAGTATACAAATATTAGTAACCGGGCACCCAAGGTCAAATGTAAACACCCCGAATCCTTTTGCTTTTGACCCTCTCATTATTTTCTTACATTGACATACTTAATTTCATAATATTGTCATTGTCATTATAGCAGAGGACAGACCTTGTCGTTGGAGACGTAGTGTTGTTGTTGTTGTTGTTGGTATTGTTGTTGTGCTGTTGTCGTCTTGAATTCACGGCACCTTCCAAAGAATGAGAGAGACAGTTCAGGACGGAGCTACGCTCCATATCCATGACCTAAAGGTCCCCTGACACGGGTCAACCACCAGATGATTCACTTGCCAGTTTTCATGCAGGTAACTAGATAAAAAGGCCCAAAAATCCCAATTATTTCATGGGCAAGGTGAGGTCAGCTCTTCACACGCTGAAAATTACATCTCAACTGAACTGGTGAGCCAAGCAAGAAGACCAACATAAGGCCTGCCTCTCTCTCTTTCTCTCTCTCTCGCATACTCGCACTCACTCTATTTTTTTTTGAAACTCACGCTGTTTATTCCCTCAGCTGTGCAATGCAAGTTGTGTATAGAACAGTAAGTATACCTCCGAGTACTACTTCCCAGTAGCTCAACCCTTTGCCATATAGCTTGAAAAGTAACTTCTTTTTGGTACATATGTAGTCCATTGGTACATATACTAACTTGGTGTGCTTTTAGACACTAAACGTTGTAGCAGCTAGTAGTTACAGTCAGTAGTAGTATGTCTTCTCAACACGCGCAATGTCCCTCGGTTCAGGCCTCGAGACATCTTCCTATGAGAATCTATCTATTATATGCTCAACTGTGAAAAAAACTCCTTTTCAAGGCAAAGATACAAAGTGTGTGTCTTCTGCCTTTGTCTGTGAGAAAATGAAAAAGAAAATCAATCTTGCAGGGTGTGCACAGTCCAACACAATCGTCTAGGTCAGTCCATATGAAGACTGTATCATGGCAGGTCATTGAACATGACTCAAGTCGGATGAATCCAAAATTCGGACCTAACATGTGAAAAATTCTGACAGTCAGATCATTAATTGGTAGGTACATATAGCCGTTTGTCCATCTGATTGAAGGTGCAAGGTAATTAGTGTTGGGGAAAAAGGAACAAAGGATATTAAAAAAAAGGCAGGGCATTCGTAGTGGTATCATCTTTGTTGCCAAAGGGACCTCTGATAAAGTAGCCCCAGATGGTGGGATAACCTCTCGGATATCCTCTGCGTGTGCCACAGTCACTGAATAATGAAACACAGTAGCTCTCTGGCTTGACTGATGTTTATAGTTGTGCTGCTGATCAAGTGACAAGCTCAAGAGACCAATTCAGAGTGAAAATGGTGTGGGAGCTGAACAAAGTGTATTCGTGATGTTTACTAGGACAAACGTTTAGAATGAGTCACAAGGAGCTAGACAGTATGAGCATGAGCGAATTTGTCAGAAGGGTTTTGCATTTCCAGTTCCACAGAGAGAGAGAGACAGAGAGTACTGCTATACCTGTGATCTGAATATATATTTGAGTTTGTTTGGCTTTGACGACACACACACAGAAACTGCGGCATGAGGCACAACTCACAGTCACAGTCTGCATCATCCTTGTGTGAGATGATGAAACGTTATGTCAAACTTGAGGTGACTTTCATCGTGATTGACTTAGTGAAACGGTAGCCACATGACCTTGACATGAGACTTTAAAATATAGAATAGACAGGGGAGGAGATGGAGTAAGTATTTTTGGTACCTTTTGCGCAGGAATCTTCCATATCCTGGTCAGTTTAGTAGATCAATAGATTAAAATATTTCACCAGGGTCTCATCTAAGCCAGAAACAAGGGGACTGGCAGGCAATGGGTGACGATGAAAAATATGTCTATAGAAACGTCGTTAAAAGCTTAGCGCTCTCCTTTATAGCATCTTTGTCAAGTATTGGCGTAGTGAAAGCACAGAACTGAACTTTTTTCTGAGGACGAGCACGAGGGAAATGTCGTTCTCTCTCTCTCTCTATCCTTCGTTGTTGTTGTTATTGACCACACAATTCGAGTCTAATGTGACCGACGGTCTCACCGAAGAACAACAAACTGATGTTGATTTTGACGATAATGGTAATAATGACGATGACAAGTCAAGTCCTGCTGGTCCAACGTCGACCTTGATTCAAGGGACTGTTGTGGAGCCGAGTAAGAAGAGCAGGAGTAAGCTCGCAACATATTATGATTATATGACACAAAATCACAATTGTGTCTGCTTACGGCAAGGACTATTTGAATGTGTGTATGTGCTTTAAATAATTATTAATAATATAGCACAGTGACTTCGCCCTCAAGGAGATTGCCATGGACCGCAAAAAATCCTTGCGGACCGTGATGTTAAGTCCTCCGAATTCTCTCTCCGTCTACTTCGTAATAAACTGAGAGAAATCGGAAAGCTTCCATGGGCTCTCATCTTGAATCCTTTGCAGGATTCACCACACCACCGGCTTATTGTCCACATGTATTTCTCCGTCTCATACTTTTCTTGCTGTATGGATTTCCTTCTACGCAGTTAGTTTCTTCCTCCCTTTTGCCACTCTCATCGTCGTCGTCGTCGTAAATTCATGTAACGAGGATTTATATTAATGCTCCTACTGATAACAATTCATTTGCTTATGACTACAGAATGTTGATCATTGTTCCAAGCAATATATGGGCTGGGTGGTCTTACAATTTCCCTTCAAACTGTCTTATTATTCCCTACACCAGTCCTATTATTCTCCCTCATGTTCAAGTGGATCATAGCGTAGTATGTTTGTATTATGTTTGTGTGAGTGTGAGGTGGCGAATTTTGTCCAAGGTTAGTTTTACGCAGTCTAACACGCTTGCCTTGTTTACATTCTGTGGGCAGCATGAGAACTGCGCAGTATTGCGGATTTAATTGCATAGGTCGTTTTGTTCACAGGATCCTTCTCCAAATTCAGATGAGAAATCCACCTGCAGTTCATTTCAAATCGTTATGAAGCAAATTCAAGTCATACGAATAAACTGATGCTGTAGAAGACTCCAGTCCCAGTGCCCTAAATCTTACCAATACCTGAGAATTTTTACAGTATGTATACACTTGTGAATGAATGACTGATGCAATAATCTGTTGGAATGGAACTCCATGGAAAGTACGGAAAGGAATGGAACAGATGAATCTACGACCGCTTGATGGAGTTTGTATCGGAGGGTTTGGCCGACGAGCTTGAGGAAATTGAGCTTTAAACCTCACAGTTGCTCCCTGTAGGTTCCCACGTGGACTAAGAAATCGCGGAAACTTTGGTATCATACGAGTTGAGGGTTTCAGGTTTCGGCATCATCAGGCGTGTGAGATTGTGAGATTCTTGGCCATTTAGATTATAAAAATTATAATTGAACTGAAATTCATTTAAAATGGCTCAGCTATTAACTCGAATCGGTCAGCTTGGTATGGGGATTGCCATTGCTGGTGGTGTGGTAAATTCGGCTTTGTATAATGGTAAGTTGAATGATTTACTCTTGACCGGCACCGCTTGCATAAGCTGTATATAAGGGAACTATTGCATCAGACTGTGATGCACTTGTGAATGGATATATTTGACAGGAAGTGTGATTTGTTAGTTTTATTTGAAGAGAATGAAACAAATTTGTGTAGTTGATGAGAAATGAAATGGTGGAATGTTCATGTGATTGATGATGTATTATGTGTTTGGTTGCAGTTGATGGAGGTCACCGTGCCGTAATTTTCGACCGATTCAGCGGTGTGAAAAAGGAAGTTGTTGGGGAAGGAACTCACTTTTATGTTCCGTGGGTACAAAGACCGATCATGTATGACATTCGATCAAGACCTAGAAATGTTCCCGTCATCACCGGATCCAAAGATTTACAGAATGTTAACATTACTTTGCGAGTACTGTTCCGTCCGGTCCCGGATGAGCTACCTAAAATTTATTCCACACTTGGTATTGACTACGATGAGCGTGTTCTACCTTCGATTACCAATGAAGTTCTCAAAGCTGTCGTGGCCCAGTTTGATGCTGGAGAGCTGATCACACAACGAGAGTTGGTCTCACAGAAAGTTAGCGATGAGTTGAATGAGCGTGCTGCACAATTCGGGCTTATCTTGGATGACATTTCTATTGTAAGTGAGATTTTGACTTGTTGGGTGATCCCCTGACATGATGGGTGGGTCATTTATGAGGTTTGTTGTGATTTACACGAACATTGTTTTTTTATTTCAGACACACTTAACTTTTGGAAAAGAATTCACACAAGCTGTTGAACTGAAACAAGTGGCCCAGCAAGACGCTGAACGGGCTAGATTCCTCGTAGAGAAAGCCGAGCAGCAGAAGAAAGCTGCTATTATCTCAGCGGAGGGAGATACTCAGGTAAGAGGAACTAACTTTGCATTATCTCAACCAAGATATAGGCCTTTCGTAACAACTGGCTTCGGTCCAACTTGTACGGGATGTAAGAATGTAAAGTCTGGTGACCGTGTTAGTAAATGGCTCTTATATCAAATTGCAGGCCGCCACATTACTCGCCAAGTCATTTGGAGATGCTGGTGAGGGTCTTGTTGAGTTGCGAAGAATCGAAGCTGCAGAAGACATTGCTTTCCAGTTAGCCAAATCTAGGAATGTCGTCTATTTGCCAGCAGGACAGTCAACTCTCCTCAATCTCCCCGCCGTAGTCTAAAACCAAGTGTTTTTGACATCCAAGTATAATCTTCTGCTAACCTGTTAGTTCTTTGATAATCGTAGACACTGATCAGTGGAATGGAATGAAATAAAACCATATAGTGTCTTTATAAATAAATGTCAGTGCCCTCTGGTCTTATTTTATCGGTGACTGATCTGTTAGAATCAAGTGAAAATCAAGTGATGATGTATTCATTGAAACTATTCCGGATTGATCTTGCGAGTAAATGCGGAATTATAAAGCTGTACGATGGCGTAGCAATTCCTGTTACGTTCTCCACCCGTTAATGTAATCTTCCTGAAAATCATTCTGTACGCGTCTGTGAACCCTGTGATTCCGCAGCGCCTTGGATCTTCTATATCGCTTTAATTCGGACCCCATGTCACGTCGTTTCCTCCAAGTACGCTGTCCCGAACCACGGGAAAAGCCCATCGATCCTGGTGGTCGTCCCATTTCGCTTGGCCCCTGTTGCCTTCCCATTTGCCCAGGTCCAGCCATTCCAGAAGAGGACTGCAACATACTTACTGCTGCATCTACATGAAGTGATTTCCGCATCTTCATCATATTATCAGCTGCGCCGTTAAGTTCCTTGGTGACCAGGTTCACTATTCTCTGCAAGTAACATGCACGAAGTTCACATTGTGAACTGTGAGACGGATGATTCATGATCGAGCTTCATCATTTGCATGCAGTCTACCACACTTAGCACCTAACATACTTCTAATCAAAGTGGTCATATTTGACTACAGCTGAACTTGACGCCATTTGCATAGGAGCCATCATATTTGGAACAGCCGAACATTCCAGTTTTCAATAGACTACAAAGTTCAATACCTGCTGGTCAAGCCTTGTCTCTTCAGGGGGAAGCTGCGCATTGCTGCATCCAGTATATCCAATTATTGCAGATAAGGCGAGAATAATTGCAAAATTGGGTACTTTCATGTTGATTTCAATAGTTCCACTGTATCATTTTCCATGTCAATTTTACTGCAGCACTGACAATGTAAAGCTGCTGCGAATGCGAGACTGATGTAGCTGTCGCTGAAGCAATATGAGCGTCTAATGCATGCGTACACTTGCATATTTGTGTGATCATCAAGCAAACATTTCTAGCAAAATATCCACGACAATTTTATTTCAAGAAGTTTCGTAGTGTGAGAATGCATAAGAATACCACGAAACAAGTTAAATGACATGCTGCAGGCATCACATTGCCCCTGCTTTATAAAGTAGCTGACGAAGGCCTGTAGGGAAGAAGAAAAGGACATGAGCCCATGAGTGACGAACCTCATGACATTGAATGTAATTAGTAGTAAAAAATACAAAAAACTTGATTTAAGAAATAATTCACAAAATAACACTGAATGTAAGAAAGAATTCAGCTGAGTCGGGTCGGACGGAGATTTGTTGAGTCCTCTTGGTCTTAAATAGCAGCAGCTCATTTTTATGACTTCCCTTTTCCCAACACAAAGGTTTTCCTACACGGGAACACATTCTCTTGCTTCAAGTTTGATTCTTCCAAGGATGGTTAATTTATTCTTTGGGCATCATGGAAGGAGGGGTAATGTACATGTAGCCTCAACGCTAACCTACACAGGGCTTGATACTGAATAGTAGATGGAAAACTCTTCACTGTGGTTAATCTTGACGTTTTATTATATTCAGGTGCTAAGTGGTAAGCAAACATTGTATGGTCCCTTTCTTGGCTCACTAACACTCCTTCTGAATGTTTTCTGTGGTGCGGAGGAAAAAATTATGGTGCTAGAGCCTATACACGCCATTATTCCTTGGAAATGACCACAGACGTACTCATGAAGATGATGAGATTCATAAACTTCGTACAACTAATACAGATCCTTCTGCATTATTCAGCTTTCCAGAGCTTTTGTTCCTCTTCGTGGGTTAGAGACACTTGACTGATAAATCCTTCTATATAGTCCGACTCTGTGGAAACTTCTCTCTGTGTAACTTTCTGACACAGGCCCCGAGGCCCCAACTCACAGAGACAGTAGAAGAAAACGGCTGTTGAAAGTCAAGATCCGATTGTTTCATGTAAAAGCACATGATTTTATTCAACAATTCATTATTATAATAATGTTAAGCAAATGGCCAATTACATTTACCTCCTACATTATATTCCTATGGTTACGTGTCTGTCTATAACTATAACATGCAGCGCTTGGTACATCCCAAGGGTCCTTATGCAATTACAGTACGAACAAATACAACTTCGCACGAGCTTGACTCTCATAGCCTCAGCCGAAAATGAACTTGATGACAGGAACAAGTTTTAAACGTGCTCATGCTGAATTCTAAGCCAATTAGCACTTTAAAAATACTTCTACAGGTTTTGCCCTTCCACTTACCATTAAAATCTGTACAAAATTACACATCCACTATACTCCTACAGTAGTTATCTCATTGCATAACGTAGAATACTTGATATTTGTGGTATGAATCTATGAAACAACTATAAGATCCCTATGATAGCTCACAAACTTACCGACATAAAATTTGGAAACGATTTACTAAACTCACTATCATCTATCACACAAGTTGTCTTACACGCTCGTTCAAATTAAACTTACACAAACTAGAGAGAGAGTCTATAGCTTTGTAACTAGTCTTAACTCTAGTTACGTCTAGTACCATTTTAACCAACAATTTTGGACATCTGTTATTGCTATATAGTCGCAACAATCCTCCACATAACGATCCTACTGCTCCAGGAAATCCACAGTAAGTTGGTAGACATGCAGATGACGTATACGTAGTACATAAATTATAGGCTTCTTCCACTTTGTGAGCATTCCACGAGTAATAATAAGCCTGACTCAATTTAAGGCCAACAAAAAGCCTACAGCATCGAGCAGGAGCATTCCAGAAATTCCCTCTGATAACCTATAGAAGTTATAGGCGCCTCATTTGTCAGAGCCCTCCAGGTCGGAAGAGCTACTAAGAGCAACAACTACAACCTCCTGAATTCAAGATGCAATTAAAGCAGCATATTTCAGCATTGGACGTATCGTGGTCAGCTATCGCTAGGAACTACACTCTTTGTAACTGACCAGATACTAGGCAAATCGGAGGAGCACAGACAATACTGCTGGGTGAGTGAACGATGATTATTACCGAGACTGAAGTTTGGTTTGATGGGAGAGGATTTAAGCCATATGGACGGGCTGAGTTTGCGGAGGTGGAGTCAAGGGTGACCACCGAACAGAGTCACTACTGTTAGCCGTGCCGCCATGTTGACGCTGATGATGTTGCTGATGATGGTGGTAAGCCTCATGCAAGGCTGTGCTGCCTAATGCATCCGATCCCGGTGGTGAATGAGAGTTGCTGCTGCTGTACAAAGAATTAAAGCTCTCATTGTTGTGAAGATGATGATGATGATGAGACTGGACGTGCGAGTGGTGCTGGAGATGATAGGCATGAGAATGAGAATGATTTCCGTACAGGCTGGTCGGATTATGTGAATGAGGATGAACTATTGAGGGCGACAGTTCACCGGGTGGGGATGACGAATTATTATTGTTGTTGCCACTGTTGTTAGCGGCATTGTTGTTGTTGTTGGAGTTGTGGGAGGTCAAAATGGCACTGGCTCCACCTATTACAAGTGGTGACTGTGAGGCCGATGAGTACATGGATGGAGGAGATGGAGATGAATTTGACGAAATGGATGGCTTTATGTCATTAACTGACACCGTGGAAGTGTCCATAACAGGAGGTGTTCCAACTGTCGTGGGTGGCAACGCTGCTGAAGTCGGCTGGTCATGCCAATAGGAAAAGGGCATTGCTCCTGGCGGTGATGGCCATGAGTTCTGGGGGGATGGGATCGAGTTCCAAACTCCTGATACCGGCTCGTAACCTGGAACAATGCATTGAAATTATTACGAATTATTACTACTTCCGGCTGCCTCTATTTTTGTCCTTCCGGAACCTTCATTAAAAGACTTCCCCATTGATTTTTCCATCATTGGAAGGAGGTTTTGAAGGGATTCCCTTCAAAACCTCCTTCCAATGATGCAATAAAGAGCAATAGTTTTATTTTATTGTTTTTGACCTCATGCTCTCTTCCTTCTTTACAGCAAGATGAAAAGGCACACGCAGTACCTGCGGTTCAGCTTGAGGTAAAGAGGCGGAGGATCACAAAGGAAATCAAGTCAATTTGTTTCATCAAAAGTGCCGACAAAATGGGAAAAAAGGCATTAAAACCCTTTATATCATTTTTCCACCCAGAAACCTGGCCCATGCAATAAACTGCTAATGTGTCTAATTGACCCTCCATCAGCTAAATCCCTTCTGCTTTAAATTCTTTCTTTCTCAAAGTCCTCCATTCCTTGAGCTACAAAGTTACGTTCACAAGAGGACTTCGTCAAAAAGCTCATCATAATTCATTTAAGACACCTTGCATGGACACATGTCACCCAAACTTATACCTCTTTCTCTCTCAGGTGTCCTAAGGTACTACGGCTGCAAAGGTGGCACTATAAATGAAAGCCATGGCTCGTCCTCAAGTTTCTGGCCCTTTTTTATTGTAAGTCATTGAGACGCACACGTGCTATCGTAAGCCGACATAGGAAGAGCATGGAACAAATTACTCTTTCAGAAAGTCTAAAAAAGACTGTGTGTATGTCATGATTATATTAAGGGGAACATGAAAGTATTAAAAGGTACCATGAGAGCTTATCTTACTCTGTATGATATCCTGCGGAAGCAAGCATTCTCTCTCTATAGCCGTTGATTACATAATTGCGCCTCAGCCTTCTCACGCCTGATGGATTGAGAATAATATTTTTATTTCTCGTAATTTAATTCTCGTGAGTCAAGTTTCTCTTTGGTCTTTCCGAGCGAGTGAAGTGAGCAAGAAAAAGAGTGAGTGAGTGAGCGAGTGAGTGAGGATAGAAAAAGGGAATGCTTTGAGAAAAAATGCAGAGAAAAGAGAGAGGAAAAAAATTTTAGTACTTCGTATGTGCACTATGACTGACTGACTTGTATGTGAGAGAGTTGATGCACACCTCACATCACGTCGTGTCTATATTATAATATTCATCTCCAGTCTGCACCTTACATTTTCAAAGGTACAAGTACAACCTCCACGAGTACTTTGAGGAGCCCATCAAAAATGTATTCAACGGACTGTTGAAATGTTTATAGTCAACAGAGAAGAAGACGAAGAAGACTACGAAGGAGAGAAGTGCGGCACATTACAATTAGGCATTTGAGTGACACTTATCTCCTCTGTGAGTTCAGTCATGATGGTGTGGTGTGAGACTCTCTTACACGCGGTCAGGTAAGGGTTAAAAGAATCAGACAAACATGCACACACATTGAGATGTTTCACCACATGAAGGCCTGTCTATAAAAGGGAAGGCAGAAGGTTGAGCAATGTAAACTGTTACAAGAGTGAAGATGTTAGAAGTAAAGGAGGAAAAAGCCACGTCTTTCTTCTTTCGGCCCAACAAACTCACAACCAATTGCGGCATTTTCCCTTTGAACTCCATTTATTCTCAGCCCATCTACTGAAAGCAATATAAAATACACACACACACACAAAAGCTAAGAGTTATCATATCATCATATTAGCCCTCTGTATATCTTCCTTTCGATCCTCCCTAGTGGATAAGACACAGAAAATCATAAAATCAAGACAGACGGGATAAAAGTAGACTTGTCCTCGATGTCCCGAATCCCGAACATTAGACCGCATGAACTGATTACTGATTTGTATGAATGGAGTTCTAACTTAATTTGCATTGCCCCAATACCTAAGTTTGCAGCAAGTTGAAATGAACAAAGATTCGTTTGTAATCGTAAATTAGTCGAAAGATTGCTAAGAGTATAGACTACAATTCTAGTCCGTTCGTTGCTACACTACACTGTGGAGTAGTGCGACGAACAGACTGGAATTCCATTTATGCCACAGCAAGTCGTGTTTGACCACCTGAATATTTCAGATGCAAATGCCTCCAACCCGAGTTAGACTTAAAAGTCGCCATATTGACTGGGATCGTGGAGTGAGAGCCAGAGCTTGACCCTTAAGATTCCAGTCATGCTCATGTAAATGAGCATTTACATTTCCATTGAGTTTACTTAGTTGCAAGCCACCAACGGCCATGGCGATCTTGGACTTTACGGGAGCGTGAATAGTGCATTAAAAACATGAATTCAGTCACTCCACTATACTCTCCTCGCTGTGGACTTGAGACGGACATTCTGTACGTAGAATTACGTAGGGCGAGAAGATTCGAGAGCACAATGGGAAGTATTTGCTTTGACACCGTAAGCGAGAAGATTATGGATCGTAAAAAGCACTCAGTCAACGTTTTGTGGTTGAGAAAATAAGTTGTAAATTTTTTTGCATCTCTACTTCTGTACCCCTCCGAAGTTCCCTCATCTTCCTCAGTCAGCTGAAAAGGATCTGCAACCAGTTTTTCTGGTCAAAAGGAAGAGTCATCATCATTGCCTCTTGTGCATTACCGTGAAATCTACCTGTGCCACGCGGCTATCAATTGTATAGGCACAGCATGACATGAAGTCATTGTTCACTCAATTCTGAATAAATAAATTTGAAAGCTCTCAATTTCTCTACAATTTCCATCCTACCTAACCGGGGTGCTAATTTATGATGATGAGCATGACGATGCCTAATGGTACACACTTAGTAGGAAAATTTCAGTGAGAGATATAGGCGTTTACTTTACCTGCATCTGGTCGGGCACGTTTGGTTGCACTTGGACCATATGGGACGGGTCTCTGTGGGGCAGCCGAGCGGATGGTGGTCGGTGGGGAGTAGTAGGAGGGTGAAGGGTGCAAATACCAAGGTGAATCTATCAAGAAAATCACAATTGTTATAACTCTGGCAGTCGACTGCAAAGATGTCGGTGAATGCTAAAAGTGACAATGTTCGGAGCAACAGGGACAGTTTGAGACAAAAGGGTCAATCAACCAGGTAGTTTAAATTCTGCGTACTGCAACAAAAGGGTGGAAAGTGTGAGGGAAATCAATGCGACTGTGCGATACTGGAGTTAGATAGTCGAGCAAAGACAGAGCCGGGGTTAGGAAATGAGAGAGAAAGAAAAGGATAATTTGAGACGAGATAATTCAGTCAAGACTTGTGCCAGTAATAAAATTTTTCGGATGATTTAAGTGGGCGAGATGGCGAGAAAGATTGCATGGATGGCTAGAATAATTAAAGGTTGTAAAAGTTTTAACTATTTCTAATGCGATCTTTTAAAGGGAGTTTGATAGCCCTCATGCTGCTTTACGGCTCAAAACTTACACTGGGGGGTGTAGAAGAGCTCACGATGAGACTCGGGCCGCTCTTTTGCATCCAAGAAGGCCTTTGCAAAGGGATTGTAACGGATTTTCAGTGCAGTAACCTAAATGGGCAAAAATATTATTGCATATCAGTTCATGCATGAGTCCTTACAATTTCTTAACTCATGTCACTGTTTGTGCTAGCACAGATTGACAAGCGCTCCACAATCAAAATAATTAATGATTCCAATAATCAGCACAGATAAGTTCATTCTTCATGAAAAACCAACTGGGTATAATTATTCTTGCCGCGCGTACTCCTCCTCACTCCGTTATAAATCACATCATTGCCTGAGTAAATTAATGGCCGCAACAATCAAGACACCAGCTCATCCTAATAAGTAGACGCTGAGGCACACAGTGGTGATCATTATTTGACGAGTGCATTGCGGCGACGACGCTAAGAACAACGCACAATTATTTATTTCTCCACTCGCTTCCATGTTTAGTTTGAACACACAGACACACACAAATGTTTTACGAGCTGGGAAAATCGGGTAAAACGAGTACTATTTGATTTGTCTTCATGTGCAAACATTTACTGTCCACATGTTCCACTCAGGATGACCATCGCAAATGATTACGAAACGGCCATATTTGGTAAACTGGAAGTAGGGAAAATGAAGGACACGACTAGAAATCCGCGTCCTACAAAACTCATTCAAGTACACACACATACACATACAAATACTGCTTCCTTTACAAGTAGCCGTCCATCGTCAATAATCAGCATAGCTTCCTCAACTTGTCTCTTTTGCTTCCACGATGACCACACATCACATACACATGCTAAAATTAAACTGAGCCTTTGCAATGTGGAAAGAGGAGGACGCGCGGTGTAAACAAAAGGGGTGCGGGGTAAGTGGTGAGCTACAAGTACTAATTGAAAGCGGTCTGCATGAGCATTTTTTTTACCTCTTCATTCTGATAGGCAGTGACAGCTATAAACTGAGTTTCCGGGAGCTGATGAGTCGTATAACGATTGTAGGCTGGATTCCTAATCAAGCTTTCAGGACTTGCTGGCGGTTCCGTTCCAACGCGGACGATGTGAACCCGCGGCTCGTATTTGTGCAAGGAATGAAGCATTATCTGTATAGATTTTTAAGAAAAGAAATACATTCAAACATCATCTCAGCCTGTATATTATTTCTACAAAGTGTAAAAGAAGGTAGGATTTGAAATGTACGCCTTGTACTTTGACTACGTAAGCTCTCCTGCTTGCAGGTTTGAGGTTGATGCCGGTGTGACTTATACTTCCGCGAGCGGCAGTAAACTACTCAAGTTTGAAAGAATGGGTACGATTGTAAGTGTGCACCGGAGCTTTTTTACACAGATATAACACGGGGATAAACGACTAGCAATTTGTCTACCGTGTGTTGTAGAAAGGATGCGCACTGCAGGTAGTACTCATGATGATGATGATGTACCACAGAGCAATATGTTATCCGCACATGTACTACCAGACGATGAACAGACAGTCGGAGGAGTGGGTGAGAGAGACAGAAGAAAATTAAGTTGTAAAATAATTTCATGCTCTTTTACTTGACAAAGGGGATGAGAGAGTTTAAAAGTCATATGAGCAGTGCGGAAAATCATCATTTTACAATACAAACCACATGTACGAAAGGGTAGAGGTTCATAAATTACTCTTGTATAACTTGGACTAGATCATTATTACTCGCAGGATGGGCATGAATTTCTTGATTACAATTACTCTGGGCATCATCATCTCATACTATTGCAAAGGAATGGAAGGGAAGAGTGTCGTATAGTAATATGATAAGCATTCGTTTATGATCCCATCCCACTTTCTTCTTCTTCAAGTCCTTACAGGTTATTAGCAATTGTCACACATTAGTAGTCCAACCCCTGACACACAAGGGAGGCAGCCAATGTAGAAAAAAGTTTTATTTTGACGGAGGCACTACATTACCATACGATAGCTATGACGAAGGGGAATAATTAAAAATATTCTGTCAAATTACCTGACCGTTCCCATTGGTTTTGTTTGTCAATTTTACTTTGTGAAAGGAAACCACATCCTTTGTCCAGTGAGCACCGAAATTCGGCGACTCAGGATGACAGTAAATGGCCTGTCCGGGTGGAGATTCCGCTTTCCCTCCTGGCACCCATTCCCCGTTCACGTACTTCCACCTGTGAGCACTTAAGACATGTCATTCATATGTCCCTGCTTCGTATCTATTTTCTCTTCATATGCCTACATTGAAGGATTTGCACTTCCAGAATCACTGGTAAAAGCTTCTATACTGCAAGATAAGCTGGTATAATTACTATGCAGGTATGGAGCTTGACTGATGGCAGTAGATTAAGCGAATCATTGAGCCAATATGGCGGCTAATGGAGAGTAGCAAATTAACCACACATACGGAGGTGTATTAACAAGTTTTAAAAATGTTGTAGCTGCCGTCATAGGAGTAGGCTCGTGAGTTATTTCCTCAAAAATCCCTATTCGCTTCTTAGAGGGAGAGGATAGCATTAAACAACACGTCAAGATAATTTAGCTTCAATTTAGCATCATTAGTTACATTTTGCCAACTCGTAGCGTCTGCAGTTTCCGTGATAAACTACCAAGAGATACATGGGGGGCTAAAAGTACTATAGAAAACTACCCTTGTAATACATATGGATTCTGCGCCTCGAGTATTCAAGCAAAGCTAGGATAAATTCAAGCAATAGTAATATATGGATGACAATTCATCCCTCTTACCTGTGAGAATCAATTTGGACAAATTCCAGGAGGACAGAGTACATGGCACTTGGAACCAAACCGGAGATCCTTATGCGAACTACAGGGAACATCCGCCTGAGAAAGATACGAGAGCATGAAAACCTTCTTCCTACGGCTCATTTGTCAGCTCAGCTGCATTGAGTATTTAGTGAAACATAATGAGAGTCGCAGTACAGTCAAATTTTTACGACTGCATGCAACTGACAACTGCATACATTCACAGCTTTCCACACAACCCGCCTCAAAGTAGCTGTTTCGTTGCTCAGTCCTGATTTAGGAGGGATGCACTCATGCATTGGGGCGGGTGATAAGGCGTGATAACTGATTGTCACAATAGCGTGGAATTTCGAGTGTTAGAATTATCGGGTAAGCGCGATCAGCACGGTCCTATCGCTAATTTGAGGCACGCGAGCAGAAGAATCAGCCCTTGGGAGATCTGGAGCCTCATCTCCCGTCTGCATGTGTGAACTGGGTGTCAATATGCACAATAATTTTTGTTGCATTCAACAATGCACCCGAATTTAGATGCAGCACTGAGCTTTGAACTTGTACGTGACTTCTGTCACATAATTATTCAATGGTAAATGACTGAAGGATCGTGCGATTTCCAACAACGGGATCTACACAGCCCTGTTTTCCATCTGTGAACAGCTTGTATGGGCATTAGAATATGCTAAGCAACAAATCTTACCTTCCACTTTTTGTCACTATCATCTCATTTGTGAGCCCGTGAAACTTTTCCCACAATTCCCGGTCTTCAAGATGGACTCGCGGTCCGACAACTGAGCCTTCATCTTCGTGTGATCCCATTGTCGCATGTCCAGCATTGAAGAGTTCATGCCCTGCAAATTTTGTACGTAATTATTCAACAAGTCCGTTTCGTCATACTCCAATCATAATCACCAATAATTGAACCTTTTGCAGAACCTCAAACGAGTCATAATGTGGGGACGTAAGAGGCTTTAAAAAAATCTAATTTTGAGGGACCCCAAACCCTCAAATTGCACCTCTGTGAAAGATAACAGCCGCTGCACCTGTGGCTCACGTATGTTCATTGCATCCACACCTAGCACTGTGGATACCTTTCAAGGAAGCAGTGATTATGGCTTTTTACTCACAGACGGCCAGGCCCCAGGAAACCACTGATATTTTTGGTATTTTTCACAATGCAATCCATTGTCAACGTATTCACAGCGGCTAGTGTTTACTACATGGAGAAATTCCTAGAAAGCTTTCCTCATTGCTATTCAATGTTTAAAACATGCCTGCTTGTACCCCTTTAGTTTTTTAAGGGAACGTGCCCAGTGTGGCTCACTTGTGTCTGGGATGACAAAAGAAAACAGGATTAGCGTGTAAACAAGGCAGTTTGTTTGGGACCATCAGGGCTATACAGAGCATACAAATTTTCCGAAAATAACACCTCAAAAAAACAGTTCCGACAGACTATGTGGGGACGGACTTAATGATATTAGTATCCTGTACAATGCTCAGACTATTAGTGTCATTTATGCATACTTGACCGTGATTTTCTGTGAAATCGACTCATGTTTATCAATGCCGGGTATACAAAATGTACTAATGTTAGATTCTAAATACGAAAGAAGTTTTGTAAGTGTACAGTTGTAATTCTTATATGAGTTAATCTAATGCGAATTGACCTCCTCTTTTCGTTATGCTGCATTAAAATCATTAGCTGAGGAGCTAAAATATCACCTGAAATATGATGTGCTCCGATCAAAGGGCTTGTATCCACAACGACACCGTAGTGAGGATGACGAGATCCCATATCTGATGGATGGTGCACGGGCCATCCGGCAGATACATTAGGCTGCGGCGTTCCTACGAGTCCTCCGTTCCCGTGGATGACATGGCCGGATCCATACACATCATATGGTGATCCACTTGCAGGCTCACAATGACTTGATTCTAGTACAACACTAGCACTGTTTCCACCACTCGCAGGATTTGTGGAGAGAAGAACGGTGCTTCCAGACTCATTGCTCCCGCTGCCGGGCGGGCAACAGAAGTAATGGCTGCTGCCATTTAGATTCGCCGAAATGTTTCCATTGTTATGACCACTATTCCCACCGGAACTTCCGCCGCCGTTCAGGACAAGTACCCCAGACTCGGAGCTATTGGAATTGACACTGTGATTGTTGCTCTTGCTAGTGGAATTAGTGGAGTTTTGATTGACAGATGATCCCTTCTTGTTACCTGCACTCTTTTTACCACCACCAGTGCTACCTCCACTGCTACTATTGCCACTGTTCTTTTGCATATTGTCGTTAAATGAATTGACAGATTCCCTATGGTAATGATGATAATAATATTTATAAAGGTGATGACTGTCGGTGTAGGACAGTTGCAACAAGTGTTTTCCTTCCCTGTTTAGTACGTATTTGAGCAAGATTAGATGATAGTTGATGAAGGAGTTTTGATTTTTTCACAGATGAGATTAGATAAAATTAGGATAGATGTGCGATAAGATAAGGAGTTGAAGCTCAACTGTGAAATGTAGCCACTTATTATTTCTCATAGTTAAACACACTTTTCTTTTGCTTGCTCACAGCGTGTAAAACTGTACTGACAACCCTCTCTGACTCCTCAGCACTACTGTACTATGCACCTCGCCGGACTCTCACTCACATGGGGATGAAGACCCGAACGATATGAGAAGACGGCTCAAGGTGTGCGATTATATTCTCACACTCTTACACTCGTGCTATCACAAACACATGCACACACTCACATTTCTCCAACACACACAGAGCTCCCAACACTTACGGATTACGCTCACAAGTTGAGGAGAGAAAGACAAGTTCCCGAAACTCCCCAACATCTCCATTTCTTTCTCACCTGAAATTATCTTGTATTCACCTCACTTCACCTGGCTTATAGTACCTGTCCACAAGTCCCGCCCCTCTCCATTCCTCTTAACCAACCCCAAATTTCAAATCCAACCTTTCCATAGGAAACTCACACTTTTTTATACACACCATCATCATCAACAGCTCAAACATGTGAGTACACACAGACCGCCAGTGGACAGGACATCAACATATTTTTTTCATCCTATTCATGATGAGCACAAGAGAGGCTCCTTCGTCTTTGTGCCGTATGCATCAACAAACATGGCCCCTCATTTCTTATGTGAACACTTGAATATCTCAGGGCCTCCTGCTCAGACCTTCCACTCATACATTGTAGACATTGTGTACACAATAGCTTGATGGCTTCATTTGTATTTTTTTTACACTGTTACGGCTATAGTTTAGCTTCCAGCCATTTGTATTCTTGTTTAGACTGCTCTGTAGCAATGCTCATGTACACCTCATAATCTCAGGTAAGTCACGTCTTCTTATTCCTTCTGCATATGACGGCAACAATAAGACTATCTCTCTGGCTCCTCCGTGGCCTCTCACACTCAAAGGGATTCTAGCTTGGCAGCTCATCCATAATATTTGAACAGCTTATATGATGATATGCAAAAGGCTAGGAGCCATCTTCATTATTCTCTCTGTTCATTTACCTTAAAACCAGCTCAGCCCGGATTGTGAATGCATAAGAGAGAATGTTAGGTACGTATGAGAACTTTGTGTACAACAGAGTAACCTTCAGTGTCAATTCACACTACTCATAATCTCTCCATATTGTTCAGTAGGAAATTTGCAGGGATTTCCATACGTACTGACTGTTGTAGTAGAATTATTATCCCTGTAAGTCATGGACTTGTGCACACATACACAGGCTCATTGCTTTACAAAAGAATGACAGAATGCACCAAATGCTCCTTACATCTCCGTCATCATAAATGAAATGGTTAATTACTCTGGCTCTTTTATGAACAAATGAAGACAATAGGCCTTCCCTTCATGTTGCTGTAATAACCATTTATCATCGCACACATTGGCAACTAATATGTACGGCTGGAGAGAAGAAGAGGAGGGAAGGAGGCGTTGACATCATGAGCCTGACGGCAGTGAATAATTAAATTGATTAACAGCTCAAGACGTAATGATATTACAGGCTAAGAGATAAGATGTGCAGAGTGAATAAGTAAGTTGAACGCAGAGTATTTATATTGCTCGGCTATCCGAGTCACTCCTGCGTGTTGGTGGGCCCCTTTGAAAGAGCGGAGGAACAATTTGGAGTGACGTTAAGTGAATTAGTAGGGAAATATTTACAATCGATATGTACAAACGCCGACTTAATTTCAATGAATTTCCGACTCATAAAGCATTTTTCCCTCCTGGATCACCGATCATATAAACGGCGCATACCTCGAGCTCAAAACGTACTTACTGAACCTGTCTTGAATAATTGCACTGACTTTGTTGCATTCATACGGATGGCTTTTAATAAGGAAATGAGTTAGTATATCATCCACTGAGGCAAGGTGATGATCTTATGTATCAGATATGATCCCCTCAACGTCCTCTGGTCTTATTATTCATCTCTCTTCAATGGAATTACCCTGGCTTGCGTTCAATTAAGAGAGTATGCGGTCGGCTGACTAGTGCAATAGTAGAAGAGGTTAGGGTTGATGGAGATAATAGTTTAAGATAGTAAAAGAATAACATGGATGATATGAGAGAGATAGAGAGAAAGAAGTGAGAGAGAGAGAGAGTGCGGAGAGTAAAAGAAGAGCAGAGGAATATAACGACGATCATAAAGATTTTATAGCAGTCCGAGTGTTTCTACTCTCAAAATGCCGACAATCGAAAAATTCGGGCCACTTCAAAAGGCTACCTGCCGGCTCCTGTGTGGTCTTTTGCTATCCCAACTCCTCGTCGTCGCCTTTTCGAGTAACTCTTCCTCCTCATCTTCATCTTGTCTTCATCCATGACATAGTTTCTTCACCATTACGAACTTCCCCGCTCGTCCTTTCTCTTCCTTATCAAACAAAAATACAAAATATGACTAATTGTGTGCTCTATCTACATCATCTATGGCTCCTTCATAAACTCAAGTTCCAACTGCTCCTTAGGTTATATCTTCCAGACCCTACGATGCCATGAACTGGATAATATGATATCTTCTCCGTGTGTTTTCAAGACAATTCAAACCCATAACTATGGGCTTCAAAACTTGACTTCAAGTTTATAATTACATAAGGGAACAATTATTAGTAGCGTCGCGGTTGTGGGTTTTACAACAATGGGTCTATAGTAGCTGTTTCTTTTACTAGCAATTATACAGAGCAGACTGGTCGTTGGCTGGCCCAACCTTGAATGAAGAAAGGTCAGTGTGTAGACTTTTGTGGGCATCAACAAGCTGAGCGATGAATGACGGAGAATAATACTACTTACAACAAACATTCCATAAACCAATGCACTGGTTGGTGAGGGTGTGTGTGTGTGTGCGGGACGTTCCCTTTATTGTCATGCTTAAGGGAGATAACGCGACAAAAGGCAGAAAGACAAAGTTAGCATAACATTATGTTATTGTTTCCTAATCATGTCACAAGACTGGACCCAGCCAGCCGACAGAACTTTGAACGGAGCGGAAAGCATATAATAACCTTAGATTGGCGTCACACGCTCGTCTCCAACGGGGGCCCAGTCGAATGCTGAAGTATGAATGAATGGAGCAAGCATTATGGATGGATGCGACTACTTTCATTCAGAGAAACTTGTACCTAATCTTGACTCACCGTTATGACGATGACACATATCCATCCACTCGACTTTTTTAAGCTTAACCATAAGGTGTGCACACAGCAATGCTCAATTGGGTCATAATATGCAACTGGAGCCAATACACAATTCTGCTCAAATATTCTACCATTGATTTCTACTTTAGGTATAGCTAGTTAGTGCTTACTGCTGGTTCAGTTGTTTAGTAGCTATCATCACCACCTAACCCGACACTATTTACAATGCTCAGTAGACACAGTGAAAGTTCATAGACTGTTCGCGGCCCCTTTTCCAACCATTCATGCATTCTTTACTTATTCTTGTGACTTTGTTAATTCTACATCATGCTTTTAAAATGCTTGTATCTGCGTATTGTATTGCAAAGTGTATCAGCCCGTGTGTACCTTGACAAAATCAAGGCTTGGACGAAATCTTGATTTAAAGAGGCAAAAATTACGCCCCCGGGTGGGCTCGAACCACCAACCTCTCGGTTAACAGCCGAGCGCGCTAGCCAATTGCGCCACGGAGGCT